>JAPYZD010001887.1:0-18214 GCA_030522725.1 Ichneumoninae sp. B BG-2022a
TTTTTTCAGATTTCTACACCATCAAGAAGTACTTGCAATTTTCTCTTATTGTTGTCGAACTTATGCGAAGTCAGCGCGCAGCGAGACTCCCTCCTTAAATTTTTTCCTCTTGTATCCGTATGACGACTCCAGATATTCGTTTTCAATTCTCTCTGACGGAAAATGAAAACTCTTGCCGCGCTGGTTTGGATGAATTTGAATGCTGAGCAGTCACTCGTACCAGCACTCTCACAGTCGACCATGTATCGACAACATCCGATTCACGAGCATGACGGTGGTGTCGTTTTGCACGACGGAGCGAAGACTGCCGCCACGGATTGCTGCTTCCATCGTCGCATTACGACACGAAGCCAATTACACGACGCCCGCTACCGCCACTTTGCTTTCTCCTTCTGAGTGCTCATTCCATGTTCGCTGGCTTCCTTGCTGTTGGTGATCACCATGACTGGAAATGTCACGAGGTCATCGACATCGTGTTGTTTACGATTTCGGATTGGTCCTTCACGAATCTGTCTTTCAGTCGATCTTTTCATGAACTCGTCCTTCGAATTCTGATGAGGGATATTATAATTTATTATGATGATCCCAAGCGACTGGTGCGAACTTACGTTCACCTACGATGTGAGAGCAGAGAAAATGTATGCTATCGGTGACCTCGCGGAATATTAAAAACTTGGGGAACGTCATGCAATGCAACGTGAAATCGAAGGGATAATGCTGATTTCTCTATCGACTTTCTATTGCAACAATTTTTTATCATCTCGATGATTATTTTTTTGTTCGCTCAAAGTAAACAAGTCAACAAGTAAACTTAAATAAATATACTTTCGCTACCTGATAATAGGCTTTGTTTATTTTCCCTTTAATAAAAAACGGTGGCTTATCGAAACAATCTATTTAACTAATCTAAAATAAGTTAAATCATATGAGCCCCGTAGGGGTGAACAAATGTATACATATATGTATATGTTTACTATTGTACTTATATAGTTAAAAAATTACAAAAAAGAAACATTTTAAACACTTAAACCATTTTTGTCTCTTTCTATTATGTTTATTAAAAAAAAAATAAAGGAAGAATTTTTGGAAATTCTTGGTGTGTCTTTATTTTTTATGCAATGAATTCAGCTTATTTGCATTCCACGGGAGCACCAAGTATTAAATTATTTTTTCTTATTTTATTTTTGAGTAGAATTTAATAAGAAGCGAAAACGGGTTTAAGTTTCGTCAATTTTATGTGCAGGTAATATAACAGGTATATGTCGGTGTATCATTACAGTTATGTGTGAAAAATAGTGTAACCGTTACACAACATACTTATAACGGTGTTAGTGCAACTACCGTAATAATTAGGTAATGTTAATGGTGTGTAACGTAATTACATTACAATCATCTAACTGGACTCTGTGACGGTTACATAACATGTTTATAACAATGTTTATGACAATTACTAATCTGCAGGCAATGCTAATATTATAAAGTGTACTAGCGTTGCGATTACAAAACCAGGCTTCGTAACAGGTGCATAACATGCTTATAACTATATTAAACAAGTAAATAATTATTGGCTTCCCTATTACCGTTCAATGGCTAACCGACCAATATTTAATCCCAAAAATTAAGGTTTATACATCAAACATGATCTGTACGCAATTCGGCTGAAGTGCATATACAATTTTCCAAAAATATTTTCCCAAATCCAACATAGCCGAATAGGTATAGTAACGTTCCACTTTTTGGGCCTGTCGTTTTTCCCCAGGGCCCGATGGACGTTGGGTTCGGGATGAGCGAGAAATATTTGTAGGCAGTCATGGCTGTACAGCGCACAATCAGCAGGCATGAAGTAGCACTTCTCCTGCATTCGTTACACAAACTATTATGCGGTGCTGGTGCGGTGTAGCGAAGATCATACGCGGACTGTGAGGTGACTCGCACTCGCTGCACTCGGTCCACAGGGAGGTATGCCTTCGATACGTGTTCCTGCGGAACACCTGCGGCTCGTGTGACTCACTTCACAGCATGCGTAGAACGTTCGCTTTACCTCACTTGTATCGCAAATGACTATTCCATCTTGAATTCCGCAAGCGGAATGTACGTTCGTGATACAAAAAACCATAGTGCAGTTTCTTGACAACACGAAACGATTGCGTCAATGAAACGTTCAAATACTTTCGCCCAGTAACGCATCCTAGCTCAATACTATACAAATCTTTTCATCACTCGGTGCGGAAACCGCCATTTTCGCACCTTGTGTTGAAACATTTCGTACATCCCTCATGCAAAACACTTTTTCGCCCTCGTGGAGTAATGTACTATTTAATATCTCTGTAACAATTCGATTGAATAAAAATAAGTTCCGAACGGAACGAGACAAAATGGCCGACAGTAGGACATACCAACCATAAACATACTCCTCCAAACATCATCTTCTTCTCCTTCTTCTTCTTCCCCTTCTTCTTCCTTGTAGATGATTTTATGCCAGAGGCCAAGTACCAATTCTTTAAACATCGTAGACTCCCGAAAGCCCTCAGGGTGTCCGAGGTGCCGCGAGATCCATGCGAATAAAGAACCGTAAAGCATGTTCCGGAGATGTCTGTGGCGCCATCTCCCGGGATCAAGCATAGAAGCTTAGGCGACGAGGAATCGGAGACACGATGGGGCCATCCGCCGGGATCGGTCAAAGTCAAAGGCCAAGGCCAGAAGACTGGGAAAAACGAGAGAAAATCGGTATAACCCATTGGCCAAAAGTGTCCACTTACCAGGACGCTGACGACACCGACCGAGCACATGATTAGATCGACGGGTAACACCGGGCACACGTCATGGCCATACCGACCAGGAATTGGAGGGTGAAGGGAGGACCACCCGACAAACCAATAGAAAAATTAAGAACCAGTCGATAACGTGCAGACACGAGTGCGCCAAAAACCTGCCAAACCGACAGAGTGGGTGGCCAAAATTGGTGTATAAAAAGCCTGCCATATTAGCAGGCCATATGGGTGTACTTTACCAACAGTCAACGGCAGCCGCTCCAGCAGTAACAAGTGAAACGAGTGAAAAGTGTTTAAAAGTGAAAACTGTGACTTCGTGCCAAAAGTCGGAAAAATGACTTATAAACTTTTCGGAGTGACTCGTGAAGGACTTATTAAATTTCGGTGCTGCACAAAATTGGACTCATAAAACTTCGGTGATTCACGACGAGGAACTTGTAAACTCGCGCAGAAAAAATAAGTCCTGAAAGGAATCCCGGCGGGACTCCTGCCAACGGTCTGCTGTGGGCCTTTTACGACAAAGACAGACTGTAGAGTACAGCAGGCAGAACCAATAGAAATAAAAAGAAAGCACATACTTCAAAACCGTATTAGTGTTGTAGCCAAGCTCAACACTTTTCGAACGCTGATCGTAATCAATGTATTTCCTTCCTGTTTCCTCCTATTTCCTGTACGAGAAGATTGTTGCCTTTTTGACTCAATATAAATGTCAACGGCATGATTTCAGCCGACTGTTCCGACACGCCATCGAACGCTTACTAATAGTAGATCGCTTCGTAAGAGTATTCAGCCGAGCCACAACATAGCGAGCGTAATCCTCGACAAGACAATATGATACAATATCACCATACAGTCACTCCTAAAACAAATCTATATAATGTGCTTTCATAATTCTTAGATACAAAATTATATTTAATACATTTCGATACCGCTGGATCTTTTTGAACGAGTTATTTTTTCTATTAAGGCGGAGACCGGGGGGGCCTTACTTGGAGATTAGGGTTTATAAGTTAAGGGCGAGGGGGGCTCCGCGCCCCCCTGATGGATTTCGCGCGAAATCCATCAAAGGCTCCACCCGAGGATCTCGACCGGCGGCCGCTCGATAGTTTTACGCTTCAAATATTTCGTCAGCGAGATATTTTGGCGCAAGATATCGTTCTTAAGTTACTGTGATACAGATTTTGGGCGTATAATTTGTACCCCAAAAAAATTTTAACGCAAGATATTTTCTCATGAAAATATTTTTTCCGAATTATTTTGTCGTTGCCAGCACGTGTCTTGCCGTTGGTGTAGCATATCTTGCTAGAAGTGAAAGAAGAAATGTTTCAGTTTAATCATACTTTGGTTACAATTCTGTTCTTAACTTTATTGCAGAGGCATGCAGCGCGGACTATTACGGGAAACTCATTGGGAAATTGTCCGAGTTTCATCATGGTGTGAGCGGTGAGGTATACGCAGTTGACGGCAGGACGCTGTTCATCAAAGATTTCACATACGATGGCGAGGGGCCAGGTAAGAACTTTTAATATAAAAAAAATTAAATTCCAATTATTTGATATAAATATAAAGCATTCAATTGTTAATATTTCAAATATTAAACATCTTCAATAGTAGTGGTATTAAAAATGGTTAATAGTAGTACCATTTTATCGGTCTTCAAATTTTTGTTATATCGTCTCTTCCTAGACCTTTTACCCTAACTAGAGTAAGTCACAGTAGAATACGTTACGGTAGAGCACGTCACGGTAGAGTAAGTAACGGTATAGTAAGTCACGGTAGAGTCAGTTACGGTAGAGTAAGTCACGGTAGAGTAAGTCACGGTAAAGTAAGTCACGGTAGAGTAAGTCACGATAGAGCAAGTGAAACTTCGATTGGTTGGGATTGAAAAAAAAAACAATGTCTTCTTGACAGAGGTTAGATTCCATATAAAAATTTGCCTCCTCCCGATGGGAACTATAGCAATAAGGCTCCACTTGAAGTTACTTCGAAGAAGTTGTGGTCGATTCGTGAGGTTGGGAAAGGATATAGAGGGAGGGATAGGTAGAGCCTTTATAGCGGCTCGGGGAACACTTCGCGTACGAGAGAGCCCCACCGACTCGCCATCTCGTGGAAAGCGGAAAGACCTACCGGGGGGTGGGGCGTCCCGTTACAATATGTATATCTCTCTATAACAAAAAAAAAGATTTCGCCGCTGCCGCTGCTGCTTCGCGAATAAAGGAACATTATGAAAAAGTAATATGAAAATTTCAATTTGCAACTTTTATGAGAAAGCGATATAATATTTTCAATTTTCAACTTTTTAAAAATGTTTCGTTACCCGTAAGAAATGGGAAAATTGGACACATAATATTTTTTCAATTGTAGGAAGCTCATTGTGAGTTTAATCGAAAGCTAGAAGTGTAATCGTGTGGTATTATGTTTCGTGTAATATATATATTGAATTAGAGCAGTCGAAAACTCAATGATAAATAATACATAAATGAATGTGTGGAGCGCGAAGGTTTGTGCGTACAAATGTACTTGATGCAATACTTTGCTGAGTCTCTTAATATTGTGTGGCGACGTTCGCTCTATATAGCTGCATAACGGAACGATACAATTTGAGTAATCAAATTTTTCAGTAACAGTTTCTCCATATGCACTGTTAATTGTAGTCTTAAGTAAATATGAACGTACTCGTAAAAAGGCAATTTTGATTTTCAGCCGCCTTTTTCTATGCTGGCAACTCAAAGGGTCCTAACGGCAATGGTTTCCGAGTCCGCGACGAACGTGGAACGTAAGTTAATCACCCAATGGTGAAAAGCAATTTGAGGATGTTCTCCCTAGTGAGACAATAAAGTGTGTGGTTCTAATTGTTCGATCCACTATTCTATGTAGAACTAGCGTCCTCAAGAGATACCGCAAGAAGGACATCACTTTGACACTGCCTGAAGGCAAGACCTTGAACAACATCAAGTGGTTCTCCGTTTACTGCGACGAGTTTGCCGTGAGTACTCTGCTCATCATTTCAATAATTAAGAAAATTACGTCTATTTTTGTAAGTTATTACTCATATATAAAAGTAATTACAATGTTATTTTAAAACAGGTCAATTTTGGGGACGTCAGGATACCCCGTGGCTTTGATTACCCAAGACCACAGAAGCTTTCGGCATTGAACGGAGTTCATGGTGTAAATTCGGAACCAGTCGTCGTTGTTGACACGCAGACTCTTCTCATCCCTGGTTTCAGCTACGATGGCGAGGCACCAGGTACATTATGCACATACAACTGTTGAACTCAAAAATGAGGCAATGTTTCGCAATATTTGGCCAGTCAATTACTTATTTTTAACAAGAACAAGTTTTTAACGGTGTCATTTCGTATTTGGACAATTTCCATCAGTTAATCTAGTGAGCGATTGATAATTTTTCGTCTCATCTGTCATGCATGAGCTGTTTTACGCGAAACCTGTAGGAACATTTGCCTTTCGTTTGAGCATTTTCCAGCCAAGTAAGAAATATTTATTCTTTTACTTCGTCTGTCGATCAGTAAAAACGCGACCTTTGATGAGTTACGCAAATTGTTGGTGCAACTCGTAAAGCTCAGTTGTGAAGCACGTGGTTAAGAGTAACGAAGGGGCAGCCGACAACAATGGCTCCAGGGAACGATAACAATAATCAGCATGTGTTAATGAAGTTCAATTTAAACGACGATGACTCGGAAATTTTCGTGGAGCGTTTGGAGTTTCACTGTATTGCGTGTGACTTTCCCGACACGAAAAGAACGGCGGTTCTCCTGACGAGGTTAGAAGTGAACGCGTATAATTTACTCCGAAACCTACCGGCCCCGAGGAAGTTAAAGGATCTCTGTTTCGATGGGTTGGTTAAACTAATGCAAGATCATTTGTCCCCGCCACCTTTGGAAGTGGCCGAGAGCGCTGAGAGTTCGCGCAGCGAGAAGAGAAACCCATCGCTGAATTCGTAACCGAACTAAGATTAGCCGCTCGCTATTGTGAATTTACTAACAGCGATGAGAGTTCATCGCGGAGGTATGGGACAAGGCGGCCAAAATCGAGTTATATAGACAAAAGCCAATAACAGCAAACACTGACGCCGAAACACCGGTCGGGCCGACGGCGACTGCTGGAGTACACCGTTTCTTTCACGGAGAACGAGGCGCACACCCTGGAAGCGAATGAGAGGGGCACAGAATCATCGGCATCGTAGCGACAACAAGCAGCGAGCACATCAACAGAGGGTACAGAGTTTCGTTTCTGCTGCGGTAGATCGGGGCACGCCAAGTAAAAGTGCCGTCATAGAAATTACCTTTACCACCGATGCGGCCAAAAAGGGCACTTAAAAATTAGGTGCACCAACGGTGAAAAAAAACCGGCTATCGAGAAAGTCGACGCGCCAAATGACGAAGAGAACGGCAGTGGAGAAGAGGACAACACAGAACAGCGAGAACGATTTTCAGGAATGCCACGTTTATCTGCGCTGAAGACGCCACACGATGACAAAACTAATTCGCTACCCTGTTTTGCCCTCACGGTTTGAGGGGACCCCATGTTGCCCCGTGTCTCGTTTTTTCACCGCTTTACTTCTATACTATGAGTGTGATCATTTTCGATGATTTTTGGGTGGCACATTATGCCCCGTATTGGTCTTATTTGTTCATGTGGCCATTTCGCCCCATGGGTCCATTTTGCGCCGGTCTCTCCTACATGTCAAATTTTCGACAAAACTTGTCTTGTAATCCAAATTTTCTGTTTCCTTATAGAGGAAGCTTTGTTTTGATAAAAAAATGTCGGTCTGCGCTCTAGCACTTACAATTTTTTAGCTATCTAGCTAAAAACGCGTAGACAGATGGAATATGATCACCCGATGATTCCATTAAAATTTCAAGAGAATCGATCTAACCGTTTAAATTTTATGACATTTTGAATTATTCTGCATACTAATGACTCTCCTTGTAAACAGATGCGAAGTTCTGGGTCGGTTCTGGACCACATCCATCCCCTCAAGGAATCCGAGTTCCAGATGAGAACGGCAAGAGTGAACCACTTCGTCGTTACGATCGCAAAACGATCGTTTTGACGTTACCTGGCGATCTTACAGTTCACCAACTGGGTCATTTCGGCGTATGGTGTGAGGCGTTCACCGTGGACTTTGGACACATACAAATTCTACCGGGTCTTAACGTGCCTCCATCCCTGAAGATGATCGGAGTTTCCCCTCAGGTGAATAAGCCAGCATTATATCAATATTATTCAATTCTATGAGGTATAGAGAGACTGCAAAAAATATTTATTAAGCGCCCTGGGAAACGTCCCACCAACCGCTGCTTGGTACAGTTCATGTCGATGGACTAAAAAAAATTGATTTTAAGACTTGTAATATCTAAGATAGTGCAAATATTAATTGCAATCGTTCCTATCTGGATACTACTGTATAGTGGAGAGCGGGGCAAAATGGCACACCGGGGCAAAACGGGATAATGAGACAAAACACAATTCTCCAATAATTTTTGGATGGTGGCGATGGTGGCACGTGGGACGAAATGGGTTTGAAAATCCGGATGTATCGTTGGGACAAAATGGGACATCCAAAAATTATTGGAAAATTGAGTTTTGCCCCCACTGTTCCGTTTCGCCCCGCTGTGCCATTTCGCCCCGGTCTCCCCTACAATGAACAATCGCATATTCGCACTATAATATGGTTCCCGCTACTGTTCAGTTATTATAGAGACGAATTACTAATGCGCAACATATAAAAAATAGTCACCATAATCGCATATATTTTTGGATACAAAGGTCACATTATAAACAACTTTCAGGATATTGATACTAACTGAATACGTATGATTATATGAACAGATATTAACTGAAATAATCCCCACAGTGACTAAATAGTGGACATTATGTAAAACTTGTAGTTGGCAATGGCAATGATGTGAAGTGTAATAATGGATATTAATTCCGATATAAAGCATCGTTTCATTATTAATATTGAGAAAGTATTTCTTATCACAGTCGCCATTGCAATATAAAGCGGTGCAAAGATGTATTAAACGAGATTATCGAGTACATGGTATAAATATGGAACTTAATGGCAGGACGAAGCGTCTTCAGTTAAGTAACCATGTCGAATCGAGTACTATTAATGTTCTATCGCCGTTAGTGTCCAAATTTTGAAAAACTTCGGGCGGGTTTTGGGGGAATCGAGCGACATAGAGTTAGTCCTATGTTTATCAGTTGCTGCTGTGGCGCACAACGGTTTCTGTGTGTTATAACGTGACGGCCGTGAAAGCGGAGAATTAAGAATCTGCACAGGTGAGTACAGTAAACATAATTTTATTGTTTACTGATTGTCGGTAACAATCGGTTTAATTATAATGTTAATTTGAACAGCCCATCGTTCGCGGTGACTTTTAAATTAATGTTGTGCATTGCTTAGACATGACAAAATATTATACACGAAAAACAATTGAATAAACAAATTTGTCAAGGTCGCCACTTTCGTGTTTAGATTGCAGCCGATAAAGATATTTAGTCCTAGCCGAAGACCGTGCAATCTAGATTGTATAATAGAGTATAATATTCCCAAGTAGTTGTAGAAGCGTATCCATTTAAGATTGGGTTGACGGCTAGTTCGGTGTCACCACCGCGAGGGTGCGCCTGTATAAGGATCGCGCTTCAACACGCTTTTAGTTTCCGCCCACTGTGAGCGGAGCCGTGCGCTAACCGCGCATCCACCGCTGTCGGTATACAGTAAATTGTTATTTTACAAGTGCCTATTTATTCGATTAAAAAATACTTACGTGAACAACAAATCAACGCCCTCGCAGACTACAGCTGCACTTATGACATTCATTGTTCTCCTGCTAGCGCATAACTGAGCTGCTCCCTATGCTATTCTGTAAGGGCCCACAGTATACCTTATTCAGCTATATGAAGTGCATTAACAGCAATTTAATAAAGCGGAATAGTATATTTCGATACTAGAGGCCAAAACGAGCGATTTGCGCACTGCGAGGGTGAAGCAGCACGAAGCCGAGACGGAGTGCTGTCTTCACACCAGCAGTGCACAAGAAGCGAGATGGCCTCGTGTGTCGAACCATATTTTTCTTTACGAAGGCAATGCAAAATCCAAGTTGTGCACCATTCACAGGCATGCCCAATGGCGCACGCCTGTGGCGCCTCGGTCATAGTAACCGTTTGCGACGCTAGATGGCACTCCCTAACTAGTTGACGGGCGGCTGCTTTTAGGGAAAAAAAACTAAAAAACGGACCGAAAACGGACACGTCCGTTGGGGAACGAAACGGACCGCAAAAACGGTAAAACGGACCGTACGTTTGGATTGGTCCTTTTTCGGTTGCGAAAATCGAGGAAGGACCGAACATTTTTTATTAAAATTTTTGGCTAAGTTTTTTTTTTATTTTTTTGTTGTTTTGCTTTTAATTCTGTTTTTAATGAAAGGACAGAATAAGAATACGATCTTGGTCCTTTTTCGGTTGCGGGAACCGAAAACGGACCAAAGAAAATTTTTCGAAAAAAACCGTTCGAACCGTTTTCGATTTCCGCAACAGAAAAAAACCAAATGCCAACAAAAAATGTACAGGCCGTTTGTCGTTTTTTACGGTCCGTTTTGTTCCCCAACGGACGTGTCCGATTTTCGGTTCGTTTGCAGTCTATCAACCAGTGCGCAAAGTACTTTGCGCACTGGTGAAGGCATTTCGCGCACCGGTGAAAGTATTTTGCGCATCGCATTTGCGAATCGTGCGGGAGTCAGCCATTTGGCGTGCCTGTGAATGGTGCGCAAACGAGGATTTTGCATGCATGAGTAACGAAAAGATTTATCTCTATTTACCAACTAGCCGATGACCACCAATTCGATGTGGGTTCCGAACAATCGTGGACCGCTGAAAACAACATGCTTAGAAACATCTATCGATGTCGTCGGGAATCAAGCATAGACTCCATGCGTGGCAATCTGAGGTCCCTGCTCTAACCCACTCTGTCTCTGTCCTTGTGTTGCAGAATCTGCGCGAGAGGCAGGGACAGACGACTGGTGGGTTAGAGGCTTTATTAGCCGCATCGAATCCTCAAACTCTCACCTTGGACAATACGAGAGCGAGTCCTATCTACTACTCGCCGAGTCGTTCAGGTTCCGCTGCGTCCACAGCTGTAGATCCTAGTTCGCTATCATTGCTTTTGACGGCTCAGCAATATGAGCGTCCGACGACTTATCGCCCCGCCATTCTTCGACGTTCCGATGATGGTGTCCAAGTGATTAAGTCGGTTGACTATCGAGTCCCAAAAAGTCTGCGACCCGATGAAATTTTATCATCCTCTGCGCATCAGCAACAGCAAGTGTCCGATAACAATCCCACGCATTCAAGATCTTCAACGTCTTCCACGGGTCATTTCGAGGACGGCGAGAGCTTCAGGAGGGCATCGATTGGTCGTGATAACAGTATGGATCACACAGCTGCTCAGCCCTATCAGTCGGGAAATCAACCGGGCCAGCTTGATTCTCAGAAAGACAACATCGACAGTCAACGAATTATTTACACAGGTGGTGGCTCTGCGTACAATCGTATGCTCGATACAATTCCCAGAACTACGACCTTACAGCAACAACCCCATCAGCAAGCGTCTTATTCGAGACTTCGAAGCTTCCAAGGAGACCGGCGTGTCAACTCTTACGTGCGCTATTAATTCGTATGTTATTGAGACAAAAAAATAACAGTTCCTTCAATGGGATAAATTGAGAAAAGGCTTTATTATCAACGCAACTCGTTATTGCTCTTCAAGAGATCATGGCGGCGTTTTTCATTTAATAATTATGAGTATATATTAAACAGAAAAATCTACTTTTTTCAAGAAAAATAAAAATGGTACGCCAAGCACGCACCACTTTTTTACCTGTTCCAAAAAAAGATATTTATCGAAACAATCTAAAGAAAATAAATCGAAAATAAATTGAATCACATGAGCCAATTTGTGGTCAACGTATTTGTACAAATCTGTATATATTTAGTTTAGTAATCGTGTAGTCAAATAATGAAAAAAAAAAGTTAAATCATTTTTTTCTTTCTATATTTAACTCAATAATACCAAAAAAATGCTTGGTGCATGCGTGAAATCCAAACAAACGAGTTTTTGTAACACGTGAAAAGTCCCGCTTTTCGTGCCTGCAAAGTGTGGCGAAAGTGGCGCTTTCGAGCAGAGGATGCACGAAAATGCTGTAGATACTATTTTACACTAATTTCTTTTTCGCACACTTTTTTCACACGCTAGTTTGTTTTCGCACATATTTTTCACACTTTAGCTGCTTTTGCGCACACTTTTTTAAGACTCTAGTTACTTTGAATAATATTGAGAAAAATAAACTCATACGTAAGTTATATAGGGTAAAAGTGGGAAATATGGACCGGTCCATATGTAATTGATTTACGTGTTAATCGAGGTGGGCTAAAAGTGGTATTCACCATTTTTACCCTATGTTTCGGAGTTTAAGGTATAATCGCGATTTGACTATTAGCGACCCCCCGAGGCTGAGTCAAACTCGCTGTTATCGGCACTAAGTCAGACGTCGCGAGGGGTAAGTTGGCGTCACCTCCCAGGATCGAGCGGCGGCTGGATCGATAACCGACCTCGCACATGCGCGGAAACCTAGACGACGAGACCCATCGATCAAGAACACACCGAAATAAAAACAAGGGAAAATCAAGACGGCCCATTGGGTAAAAATGACGACGTCCGAGCAGCAATCGATACCCTATGTGCGCAAAGGGTAAAAGGGAGCATACGTCACAACTTCACCGACGCGGGATTGGAGGTCGAGGGGAGGGGACGGTAGCTGATCGCGCTATTCCAATTCGCGTTTTTGTCAAATCGCGTCCTCAGTTCTACTGTATCCCATATCGCGTCATGTTCAATTGGCGTCGATCTAAATTCTACCGGCCCTTATGCCCAATGGATAAGCCGGGTTGTGGTCGGTTACCTGCGTCTGTGTCAATTCGCATCGTTTTCACCTCTCACCGCTCCTGACTCACGTTAAGATTCCCAACACGATTCGGTAACGTCGTTGGAGCTCGGCTCAGGTCGCGTCCTGTTTAAATCGCGTCGATCCTTACGCACATCACACGCAGCTCGAACCGATTTCAGTGATCCTCAATGCTGCTGGTTTCATATAAGATCGATCGCACGCGGTCTACAAATAAACTGCTCTAAATGGTACAATACTATTGCAGACATTTTTACGTCGACAGTGAATCGCGATTCCATACGAAGGAAGCTAAGTAAATATTTTTTCTTAACATTTTGATATGTTAGATTGATATGTTAGATATATATTTACATATAGATACGAGGCATTTCATACCATTTCGATCTGGGTCTAAATGGTATGGAATGCAGCCTTAGAGTTAGTATTTAGAAGCACGGCAGCTTTCACCTTGGGTAGGGATAGCTATTGCGGAGCGTTAATTCTGGTACACAGACTCAGCGCCCCGAGCAAATTTGAACATTTTGAGGAAAATGTTGTCCCCCCTTTTTGCGGCCGTATCCAACATTCCCCCTCTGTACCGCGTTTTTGACATATTTCTGCCATGGACACAGGCGGTCTGCAAAAAACTCATGTCGATACAGCCGGTCTCAGGTTCTGTGATATTTAGGCAAGACAATAAAATGTCGTGAAATTGGCGAGACCTCTTATTTGTTCCGTTGCGCACCGGCGATCGACTGCTTCGTCGTCGCTCACTGGCGACACACACAATTACACACTACTTGTATGTGTCGTATGCATCGTTCCGAACACTTCGGAAACGTCCACCTTACATACAGCACAGACTTGATTCCTGGCATCAGAACTTCATCGCGTTACACCGACAATGTAATGGACTATAGCTATATACATCCGAGACTCACACTTAGAATTACCGAGTGTCCTATATGTATGTCTGGAGCTTCGTCCCGTCCATATTTTCATTCTCGGCGAAAGTACGAAACCGGGAATCGAACCATCGACCTCCCAATGCTTAGGTCTAAAGGCGAACACGCCAAACGCTAGGCCATCAAACCAGCCGACTTGATATGTAATAACTAATAAAACAAATACTCTCGGTTCTGCATCGCTCGCCCGAGTCTTAAACTTGTAACCACTATTAATATTGAATAAATTACTATAAACAAATAAACAAACAATAAACAAACACAAACAACACAAACACAATAAACAATAAATAAATTAATAGATAACATTGCTGACGCGAATTTTTTCTGGGGACTTCTTGACGATCGTCTATCAACGATTACTGTTTGAATCCTTTTCAATTGACTTTTGGAGGAAAACAATCATTCTCCCTTGGTTGACGGCCGAGCGCAACGGAAAAGCTAACATATAATAAACACGTTAAACCATTTACCATTTGTATTTAGCTTTGGTATACGTATTATTTATTATACTTATATTATATTTTAACTTCTATTCTTATGTTTATAATTGTGCGTTGTACCTTTTTGTTTTTTTATTATTAACGTGCATTGAATAAACTTATGTGCAGTAATTGAAATAATTACTATCCAGAATATGATTTTTCCAAGTAATATTTATTTGCGATTTAATTGCTTATGAAAAATGTTTGACAATTTAGTAAACATTTGTTTTTGTAATTTTTCAGTCCAAGCTCAACTGCGAGGTTCTTCAGGACAGTTTAGCGTTCGAAGTAAGATGGGCTGTGGCCGGCGACAGTATCGTCGTTCAACTAGTCGGAAAACTTGGTAAGCTTTACTTTACATTATCCGATCTAGATTACCCGTTAGCAGCAGTGCACGAGGTAACACACTTCCACCAATTGCTATCGGAACCCTCATTTTCTCTCATCACCGATCATCAGCCGCTTTTGGGAATATTCGAACCAAAAAAAATACGTTATATCGAGATTCGTCTCGAAGAACTGAATTTTCCTTTGAAAACTTGGGACACTGAGCATCGTGTATCGGTTGACACTAATTACCATACGCTCGAGTGGCGTGTACCTTGTATTTAGGCGATGTATTGATTACTAATCACAACTTTTCTGTTTATAATTTACTGTTCCAAATTTGATACCGCTACCAGAGTTTGATATTCCCCGATTGCTTAAATGCTGACCTAGCGTTCTGTAACGGCAGTAAAGGCTTCTTTTGCGTACCACTTACATACCGCGAGTATTGCGTAATACTTCTATGGCATTATGGAGTACATTTAGTGTACGACAATTGAAATACTACACATTTTTAATAATTTCAGATGACGGACAATACATGTCATTCGGACTGTCAACATCTCCAGAAAGAAGCCTCATGATAGGTGGAGATGTCGTAGTAGCCTGGGTTGATAAGCGAACCCTACAAGGCTACGCTGTCGATTACTTCCTGGACGCGAAGTCTCAATGTTCTGGCGGACGCGGAAGCTGTCCGGACATTCGCATACAGGTAAAAAAATACACCGAACGTATGTAAATGTGAAACCCGTGAAAATTAATTAATAGCCAAAAGATGGTGACGTTGCCTCGCATAGATATGGTTTATTCGTAGTCACATGAAATTCGACAACAGAAAGAAAAATAATTAACAATAAATAATCAAAACTCTTCATATGTTTTCAAGAATAACACCAACTCCGTTCGTCTTTTGAATGCGGCAATGGTCAACGGGTACAGCATTGTGACTTACCAAAGACCTTTGGAAGCCAGTGACGAACTCGATAGGCAAATCAGGACAAATGGTTCCCAAGCGATTATTTGGGCAATCGGACCACTCAATGATAGACAGGAAGTTAGCTTTCACAGTCACTATCTTAAGACCGACAAATTTATAGAATTCGGAAGACCACCATCGTGGAATTGTCCCATGCCCGACGGTGACATGCCTCACTCTCATGTTGACAATGTTGAAAAGGAAAACAAACAGGCAAGTACCATGTTTTGAAGTATAATAGAAATTAGATTTTTTACAGTTCCATGTCAACGTGTCCGGAATGTTGCATAATATTTGAAAATCACGTTTAGAAAAAAAATCACGTTCGTGTGTTTGTGTGTGTTTAACGTTGTAAACGTTTTTACTACCAAGGACTAGAGGTTACTGCAAAGATGTTTTGCGTTTATTAGACATCTATAAAGACGTCTAATAACATCTATAAAGTGGTTCTGATCATTATATATAATTAATGTTATTATTAGTTACACTAACTTGTACGAATGTCTATCTATGGAGGTGAAACCTTATAAATTGAGCTGCAAATATGTGAAACTTCGATAAATAAAAAAACCGACCGTTGTTATATGAACTTGGGATGAGATTACTTAATTTTTCATAAAAGTAGTAAAAAAGATTCGATATTATAATGTAGGAATTCGTGGCAACGACAAGACGACCTGAAAGGCCAGTGCCTACACCCGCACCCGCAGCCACGAAAGATGCCTGGGCAATTCCCCCAATTCAATGCGACGAACCGGAGGACGGTGTTTTCTTCGCCCAGATGGGACCAACCGGAGGCAAACACGGCTACCCAGCGATTACTGGTAATCTTGATAACCGCCACTTTACTATTTTACTGGATTATACATAATCGCTCCCGGTATTGTCCAAGCCCAGATAGAAAAACGTGCCGTCAAACGGGTATCGTACCATTGGTAATGTCACCGTTCCGTCGCCGTGCCATAATTTTTCTATCTGGGAGTATTCGATGAAAAAGTTAATGACCTAAACCCATAGTTTCCTCATGAATTTTTACTATTCACAAAACTTCTTTTATGAGTAAGCATATTCTGTACTTCCTTCACTCGTTGAAGAAGCTATATGTAATAAGAAATTCAACGGGTTTCGAGTATAAAGTATGTAACCTTAAAAAGTTAAGCGTAAACGATACGGCACTGTTCGCCACGGCGGCCCAAGCCCAGAAACCGCATGGGCGGGGCGAGCGCAAGCGTCGAGGTGGGGAGGAGTGATGCGGCGCTGGTCCCGTCGCTATTAAAAAAATCGAGGTCCTACTGTATGTCCGCAGAAATTCAGATAGCGACGCTGGTTTCTATGTTAAAGATTCTTGGCTCTAAGGTAAACGGCCCAGTTTCCGCCACCTTTAGGCTCAGTTTCCGCCATCTTCAATTGTTAAAGGGAATATTTTATTAAAAATATACGTATCGCGGTATTAATCAAGAGTAAACCGCTCTTCAACATGCCGTCAATTTCGTTTGTATTTAACGTATACTGTATGTATTATTAGTATAAATTGCGATTAATGGCGGTAACTGGGACAGCGGCGGAAACTGGGCCGTTTACCTTAATTTTCGAGATTTATTCAGTTAAGGGTTAGAACCCCCGAGAATTCGAGTATAAATGCACAATTTATTATAACAAGTTTATTCTATGCACTTACTAATAGTAGTACACTTTGTACGTTTGTTATTATTACCCCCTCTTTTATCAGGCGGAGCAGTCGGGATCTGAAAAAAAACGAAACTTATAAGATTCGTTGCACTTTCCTTTGCAGGTCACGTCGGCTGGGGTATTTCGTGGTACATAAACGGTCTGCTTATTCCCGAAATCAACGTAGTGCGGGGCAAGAAGTATACTTTTGTAGTCGAAGGAGGTGAAGATCCTGAAATCCCGGCGCGTTACCATCCATTCTACATCACTGACGACCCCATAGGTGGCTATCAGCACAAAACTCCTGAGGAGAAGGCGGTTAGTAATTACAAGACCTCTTATGAAATTACACTTTGCTTTACCAAGCACACATATATATATATCTTTTTTTTAGGAAGTAAAAATTTTTGCTGGAGTTCGCCGCCAGCGCGGTACGGCACGCCCAACTGGAACCGGCCGTTTGTGCAACTGGTTGCCTGATCAAAATCTCCCGCCAGCTGACGATTTCGAATCTTTTGGAGCTTATCAACGAACTCTGACGCTCAAGTGCGATCCCGGCGAGCCTGGATTCGTAGAGTGGACCCCAGATGAGAATACACCAGACATTGTTTACTATCAGGTCAGTTTATTGATTGTTCTTTAGACACGCAGCATTGAAAAGTGATTATTTTCGGCTGAAGTTACACTGAGAAAAAATAACATAGTAAAAGCAACAATACCGACTTTATACCATAAAAAATAGTTCCCAGAGAGAACGTTTACATTTTATAGTTATGATAGTGACAAAAAATCATGGTTGCAACTATAATTATAATGTAACTAATTGAATATATACTATCGAAAACTATCTATATAGACGTTCCCCCTGGGAACTATTTGTATAGTAGAAAATACTATTCTTTTTCTCAGTGTGCATAACCAATTCGTTAATCAATTAATTTTTTAGGGATAAATAGTATATTGTGCAACAAGGGTCGAAAGTTGGCGATTGCGACGAGTGTGAAGTTTGCGGCCCGAGCGAAGCGAGGGCTGTAATCACACGAGTCGC
>JAPYZD010001888.1:0-18208 GCA_030522725.1 Ichneumoninae sp. B BG-2022a
CAGCACCTTTTATATGCTACAATTTTTTCAGATTTTTTTTCTCATCGAGAAGTGTTTGTAATCTTTGTCTTTTTTCTCTCGAACTTAGGCGGCGTCAGTCATTGCGTTAGTACTACCTTCACTCCCCACGGGATGGTCGAGCCTCGTCCTCCGTACGATTCTCTCTTCCTGCGGCTTTGAGGCGCCTTTCGCGAGACCTCTCGGCATTTGTAGCACGACGATGATGCATAATGCGCCGCGGATTTTCTGCACGGAGTCAACTCTGTCGGGAGTACGAAATTTATGCCTCCTGGGGCTGACCGGTGGAGTTCGCGGGACCACACCCTCGCGTACGCCCACGACCCTCGGCAGGTGCCAACGATTTTCGATTGTTCCGCCTTTGAGAGGGCTAGAGGCCAGACGAGTGAGAGACCGAGTCGGAGACGGAACGAGGGCAGGGAGAAAGAATCGAAAGATAAAGGGGGGCGGGGAGGAGGGAAGAGGGACAAGCGGGAGTTGCGCCAGCGCGCGAAAAACCCGATGTAATGCGGTACAGCCCACGAGGCGGCCGCCATATGCCCCGTCTAATTTTTATGGTGTCGAAAGGAACGAAGAAGAATAGGGCCGACGCCGTCATGCCGCTCACGCTGTGTGCACACTGGGCGTCACGATACGATTTATCGATTTTCGATTCTGTCGCTGCCTGTTGTACAGGCGCGGCGCCTGAAATCCGTTTGTGCGAGGGATTAAGGATGTAACGCCGGTTACACGAGTCAGAATTCGTATACGTTTTTGTGATGTGACGCTGGAAACAACGATGCGGCGTCTTTTGAGGAGGCTGAGCTAGATCAAGATGACAGTGCATTCAAAGTTCATGACCCTGAAGATATCTGCAAGACGTCGAATTACTTCTTCGGGCAAGTTCAATCAATTGATAAAAATTGTTTCACTTGTAACATTTCATTCTCCAAGTAAATGTCTCCGAGCGAAGTTTGTGCGATGCAAAACACGGCCGTCGTAACTTGATGAAATTTAGTCTCGTACAGATTGGTTGTCAAACTTTAGGGTCGTGAAACTTAAGCCTCAATAACAAGGTTTTTAATTTTCGATTTAGGATTAATTTTAAGCAATTGCGGTGGTATGGAGTCCTTCAACGAGATCAACGAGATCATCGCCCGTTGATCGAATATCGGAGGCAATACCGGTTACCCGAGTCAGAATTTTTGTTATGCTCCGTGCACGTTGGAAACAATAGTGGGGAGCATCTTTTGAGGAGGCTGAGCGAGATCAAAATCATCAAAGTTCATGACCCTGAAGATATCTGCATGACATCGAGGTTCATCTTCGGCAAGTCTCCATGTCAATGCACGGCTTTAGGAAGAGGAAAAAAAATGGTTAACTCGTACCATTTTATTCTGTAAGTGAACGTCCCCAACCGAAGTTTGTGCGATGCAAAACACAATCGTCGTAACTTGATAAAATTTAGTCCTATGCATTTATCTTCAGGATCATCAAACTTCAACCTCAATGACAACGTTTGTAATTAATTGCTATGGCATGGAAATTTTCAATACCAGAATCCTTTGACGCGATCGTCGCCTGACCTTTGCCTTCGACGCGACCGTCGATCGAATACCTTAAAACTCCCATACCCATGATGTGCCCTTCCGTTATTGTCCATCGAAGATTTCAGACAGCGACGAGCCATCAACGTAGCACAACAGCACCCAACGGATGATGAGGGAACCCAGCGTTTACTCATCCGATCTGTCTGGTCTGCCAGCTCCCGATTCAGGTGTAATTGGATCCCCAGCATGTAACGCGAATCATGCGTCGTTGGTACCAACATATTGTGTTACTGTCGTCGGTGTCTCGTTGTTGTCGTTTCTCCCGATGGGTTTCTCCTCGCCGCATCCCTGCCAGCATCGAGCGGCGGCAGTGCCGGCGATGGCCCTTGCATTAGGACCAGCATCAGCGGAGCTCCGGCTGCTTCACAGCCCTACGCCCGCGCGTTCACAGCGCATAACGTCAACAACAATAGATTACGCTGTGGAGAGGGTCATCATAGAGAGCTCCAAGCACCCACTCACACCGCCGGATCCCTCTCTCGCTCTTCATCTCCATGTGCACAACACCAACACACACGTGCCATACAGCAATGCTCCGATATGTACGTATGTGGGAATAACCGAACCGCGATGAGGACGAGCGGATGAAGATGAGGGGAGGTGGTATGAGGATGAGGACTATGATTCGGAGAGGAGGAAGGGTCGCCGGTGGTGTTCCCCGTTGCAAAGCGCGTTACACGGCGCGAGCCGGTATGCTAGGATTAACACGGCCATCCGACTAACCGAGCAATATACTCGATCTCACTCCGTCGTGCGGCTCTCATCGGCCACCCCCCATGGCCCTCAGCAGCCCCGGGACCGGCAGAGGTGGTAAGGCCCGCTCGAACGATCGAGTCCAATGAGATTCCATTGTCTCGAGTAATTAATATTGATTACAATAGGTTATACCTCCACCTTCTCCCGCCCCCCCTCATCGCGTTCTCCTCTCTCTCCCGGGGGTGCGCGCAGCCACTCCTCTATGCGCTTATGGCTTACCTAGGCGATCATTCGAGGCCGCGATGCACGGTTATATTAGTATTTCCTATGCAGCATCCCACCAGCATCAACAGCAGCAACATCGGCACCGGCACCATCACCACCAACCGACCGCTTGATGCTGCAGAAGCATAGCGTCGCGCCGATTTTGGCCGGACGCATTGACGCGCACTGGTAAGCAGACTCTCCTGTTGCTCTTCGCTCTCTATCTATCCATCTCTCTACTCGGTAACTCCGGTGAACGTCGGCTTCGGCCTCATCTCTCGTCATCCTCTCTCGCCGCCGCGTCCTCGATGGTTTCGTCGTTCGTCGTCCTTGCGTGTCGTCATTATCTGCCGTTGTGCTATGCTAACCCCCCGCTGGGCCGTGTGTGCTGGCGCGCCCGATGAGCGCCGAGTATACGATGATCAACAAGCATCATCCCTTATGCGAGCAGCCCGCGTTCGTTCGGATTTCCTTTCCCGGCACCGAGCGTCATCTACACCTCTCTATCCGTATATCTCCGCTGCTTTCCCTCGTACACTCTATGCCCGTTAAGCTCGCCCTATCGACGTTCGACCGGGCGTCGTCATATTGACGTTCATTATCGGACGATTGACCTCGCCCTCCTCGTACCGACACATCGGTATTGGTATATCATGCGCGTGTATAGATCGAGTTGCCATCTAATAATCCGAATATCGAATGTAATTATGGGGCGCGCGAAGACAATGTGGAACGGAATAAGGAATATCGATGTCGCGGGCTCGTTCCATCGGCCTTTCTAGGCTGCATCGACATCGACGGATACCTTATCTGTTATGACATTTTTTTTTTAATTTAATTTCAGCAATTTTTTTTTATACTTTACTTATAGAACATGATTATCATTTTTTTTTTAGACATTTTTAAGAGTTTCGGATTGTAGTCGATTGATCTGCGGTTCGAGAGGGTTTCATGATGAAGCGGTTGCATCTTGGATGTGGATCGATATATATTTTAGTCCCTCCGAATGCTGACACGTTGATAATGGGGTATAAAATACATGTAGAGGAGATGGGGCGATTTGATCTAATTTATCTAATTTATTTTTCGAATGATTATTGATGAAATTTATTTTTTCGAATCCTTGACACGGTTTTAAAAAAATTTTAACAGATTTTGTATTGTTAGCGTATTATTACGTTACTCTGTAAGACGTTTTCATCTACAACGATTGCCACTGTGTAAGCTTCAACCTTTCAGAATATTCCTTCACAATTGGAATTCCTTTAGTTTTCAACCACTCGGCGTTTTTCTGTGAGCGTCGTGAACTTCGTTATGTAAGGCGCCTTTACGTGACTTATGACTTGCTCGTGCTCATGTACGGGTGAAGAGGTTGCTTCTATTGTTTATTTAAAATCTACATTTCTATTGTTTATTTAAAATTTACGTTAGAACTACGAATAGGCAGTCATGGAATAACGTTATCATGGCAGACGCGGTGAAGTCTGTTGTCGCTGGCGCAATGAATTATACCGAAGAGCACAGAAGTTCAAGGAAAAGTTACTCGGACGGAGTACAAAACTATAGTTGTGTAAAAATAAAAACGAAGACTTCATTCCATACGCTTAACTAAAACTTGCCTTTTGTTTTAATTCTAATAAAATTCCGTCAGGGTGATAATGACGACAAATAAGTCGATCAGATAGACTTGTATTATTATAAACAGTTTTTATCCGGATTTTGTTCATCCTTCCGGTTTCTTGTGTAATTATTGATAAAAAAGACGCCGGCATATCACGAAACATCAATGAAGATAAAATTATGAGTTTTCGAGAGTGGTTAATTTAATTTTACCAAATTTCCAACATGTTTAATAGTTGTTCGAGACATTTTTAAACGGTTCCGGTTTGCAATCTTTTGATCTGTAGTTCGAGAGGCTTTCGCGATGAAGCGATCGAGCCTCGGCTGTACGTCGATATGCATTTCAGTTAGCTTCTTTACGGTTCCTCGTAATTTCCCTCCGTTTCCATCAATTGCCGCAGCACCGGGTTGATCGGTATCATCTGTCGGTAGCACTGTTAACGCGTCTACTGCCAGAGGTGTGTATGTACAGCGCGAGGGGTGAAGAATAAGCCGAAGAATAAGGGAGAGAAACGGTACGAAACTCGATGAAATGACCTATGAAATGTTGCCATTACGTAACGGCTATATTTAAGGGTAATTTAACTTCGATTACGGGATTCGATTGGATCGTCCCGTTGAAATGTCGGCGCGGCTGCGATGTTCGTTTCGAGGTGCGTACGCCACGGCGAGGGCTCTATATTTATTACGGCTATAAAGCATCGGGCGAAGACTCGGCGCAGTTTCGGCCGAGAGACTCTCGTGCGTACGGCTTGTTTATTATAATAATGAAATCGCGAAATATATTCGGTAGGGTGAAAAACGGTTTGATCGAACGAAGATTCACCGTGTTTCTTCGCTACGAGTAAGATCGAGATCTTTTTTGTAGATCGAATAATATAGATCGCGCGAGCGAGCGAGCGAGCGAGCCAGAGTCGGCGGAGGTATATTAGAGAGCCAACGGCTATGCCTCTCGCTCTCTCCCGTGCATAATGTTTTGAGGTAAAACGATCCGGCGGTATGGTATATACATATAATACAGGCGTTGGGCTAGGGCGCGATTCTTGCCAAGTTAATTCGAGCGACGAGGCCGAAACTCGCATCATCGGGACGGACGGCCGGATGACTATACTATTGGGTTACCCCCGAGGGTACGTGCGTGCTTCTTTCGATTTATTATTTACCGATAGAACGACGATGATCAAACCGAACGATCGGACGAGAAACGATCGCCTTCGATCGAACCATTTCTTCGTTTTTTTTTTATCCTTTCACGTCGTCGAATAGACCGGATGGACAGTCTCTCAATGCGAACACGAGCCGCACATTATCTAGAAACTTTCCTCGAATCGGCAATACCGATAGAATAGAAAGTGTGGGTCAGTGTGATTCTATCTAATAGAAAATACATCGTTTGTGTGTCGATCTTCCGGTCTTCCGGTCTGCAGTTCTGCGGACCGGCCGATCTACCGATCTGCCGTTCTGCAGTATGTAATATCGCCTTGCGAGCGGCAGCAGCGAGTGCTTGCCGTTAAATTCTAACTTTAATCGTTCCTCGATCCGGCCGGATGAGAGAAGGAGCAAGAACGATCGGCCGATCGAGGACAGGTGGCCAATGGCGTACACATCAGGATACACTCACTTGCTCCTTCGCTCGAACGACTCCTCAATCTCGCCGCGAGTATTACACTGGTCGATTGTTCGTGCACCGAGCGTGTAACTCGAGTACGCGAAACCCCTGTGCAGAAGTGACGTTCTCGATCCACGAGCGAATGGCACCTGTCGAGAGTATAAACAGAAAAAAAAATACAATAAAAAAATAAAATAAAAAAGTTATGTATAAATACAGAGGTTGTTTCGTATAATGAGTTTGGGTGGGCTGGTTCGGCCACGGGTCTAGAATCTTCGACCATTTAGGACGCTATAATTTGATTGTTTGCATCGTGAAAATTATCGAGACTCCGCCGGCATCGAATCGCGCCCGATCATGCGTGCTTTTTGCATTCGCAGGTATAACATGGGAGTGAGTCAAGGAGGCCGGAGCGCTATTCCCGACCTTTAAATTTTAAAACGATCATTATATCCCCTTCTCGTGCCTGTTTTGCCCCAGAAAGAAGTAGATTGGACGTGAGATTTTTTTGTTATTTTCTTTTTTTTATATTCAAAGATTCGATGCGAAGCGGTGGGCGCGCGCGATCCGAGGGCCGAGGGCACCGGACGTCGCACGAAGGAATTCTCACTTGCTCGAGATCTCTAGCCCGGAGCAGAGCTATTGGAAATGTTGAACGACGTGCGAGAGAACGGAATAATTGAGGGTCTTTGATTCTCATGTTTTGGCATCCACGCAACACAGGTGCGAATAATTATTGTCTTATTACCAAATAGTGGAGAAAAAAAAACAATGATTGGGATTATGGTGTCGGAAAAAGTGCACTGGAGCGTAGCCGAGACAGATTCATGGTCTTCGGAGAATATTTGGAGACCATGAATCTAAGCAATAGAGAATGTCCCTGAAGATATCCGCATGAGACTAAATTTCATCAAGTTCACTTAGAGAAGAAAATTCTACAAGTGAACCATTTTTTTTTTTTCCTAAAGCGGAGCATTGACGGAACCTTGCCAACGATGAAATTTGATATCATGCAGGTGGGTCCAGGGTCATAATACAGCTCATGCTCCAATACTGTTTTTTTCATTAAGCCGACATGTTGGGTCTGAGTCAATACCCAACGCATCGGTGCGTAGTCGTGCCGATGGTTTAATCTCACTTGGGTAATGGCTCTGTTACGACAACCGGTACAACTTGGTGTCACCAATTGTCATTTTTCATTTAAAAAAATCGTTTCATTTTAAAAAATTACATACCAAATGGACCAATGCAGCACGGAGAAAAAAAATGGTTGGGACAACAAATATTTTTGCTGCGAGAACAAATATTATGTAATAATATATACACAACAATAAATTATTAGCGATCTACATTTTGTTAGAGAAACAGAACTATTTTTCTCCGCGAGGTTTGAGCGCCGCGCACAAGATCCTTGGCGACCGGTGCTGTCCCGTAGCCGCGCCGATGCTTAAATCTCACCTGGGTAATGGCCCTGTTGCGACAACCGGTACATGTCGGTTTTAACAAATGTAATTTGATAAAAAAAAAATCATGTTCATTGGCTCACTGAATGCTCACTAAAATGCTCGGCCGATACTCGACGCAATTTATGATTCATTAATCAGGAACAATGGGTCACTCGATACTACCCTTATGCGTGCAGAACCATTAGCGGTCTCGGGGGCTCCATGGCCGCTGGATCTTCGTCACGACTGCGAGCGAAAGTTCTCTTTGTCGTCGAGGTGAGGGCTTCTTCACGGGAGGTTTGCTCGCGTTTATTGACGCAGCCCACCTGTGAGACCCGCATGCATGCTCCGAGCGAAACGAAAAACCGTGATCGCAGCGAGGACCAAACTCCGCTGCTCGCCAATGGCTCGCGTTTCTCGCGACAATCCTTCCTCCGCGTTTCTTCTCGATTGCTTCCCGACGAAATACAGCACGATTTTTTTTCGCTATTCAACCTTTTTTTTCTTAAACCTTCATAAGTCACACCTCTATCCCCACTCTTGGGCGCGACCGTAGTGACTCGTCGCCCCCACTCCGCGTCCGTTAGTTCCGTTTCGGTACACACAGAAAAATAATTTATTTGCAGGGTGACCCGCAAATAATTATTTATTTAATTCAAATAAACATTTATTTAATAGAAATAAATATTTATTTAATACAAATAAATATTTATGTAATTCAAATATATTTTTGATTGCGGAGCGACAGTCAACTAAATAATTTTTCTGGGTGTACGGTTTCGGGTGTGACTTATAAAGGTTTAAGACTGCAGCTCCCGTTTTCCGCTTTCGAAAAAAAAACGTGGCCATATCTGGAATTAGCCTTTCCAGCACGAGCCAACGACCTATGGAAGGTGCAAGTAAGCTCACCCGTATGAAAGAGAGATAAGCCATTCGGCAGTTTTCTTTGGGGTCTCGCTTGAGCCGGGCTCACAATGCACCGTACAGTGTGTACATTTATGAAAAGCTAGCTTCGCGAGTTCGCATGACGGAGGCGGCGACCGAGTCATAACTCGTGGCTCGAGACACAGTCTCTCCGTGATATCGCACACGCGCCCACTGCCGGCCCTCTTAGCATATAGAGTGGTTGCGATTAAGTTCAATGCTTCCTTAACGGCAACCGCGAGATACGCGATCCCACTTTTCCGTACATTTAATTCGACTTCGTGCTCCGATTGTAACAGTTCCGGTGTAATTACACGAGATTGCTGGTAATAGGTAACTGAAAAGATTAACAACACATAAAACAATAATTAAAATGAGAAAAAAACACGCTGTTAATGCGCGACGGTGCAGGTAGTTGCTTTCTTATCAATGTTGACGTTATGTGAACATTGAGAGTGCTTGTATACCTTATATTATTCCGGCCATCCTGTTTCCAATTTCGAGCGCATAATTTTCCTTGCGGTTGCGATATTTCAAGCGACACCATAAAAATTTTATTTTTAAATTTTATTTCTAGAATTTGAAATATCGAAGATGCCTTTTTTGTATATAAAATTTATCAAATATCGTACGGCAGATAGGATGACGATTTATCGAGCGATATGACGAGCCACTGGAACAGCAGGACATTTGACGGATCGTCGATTTTACCGACCGTAATTGTATTTTTTTCCGTATTTTACTTCAACCCGAACTGGTGTTTTTACATGACGAATACAATCATCATTCGAGCTAATAAACATTCCGCCCATGGTTCTTTTTATAAAAGTGTCCCTTTGTAGTTCGCTCGGTCGTTACAATATTTATGCACCAACAAATTTTTGTGAACGAATTGACTCGATACTGAATGCAAATACGCTTTCAATTTCCCAAAAATATAATAACTTTTTTAATGCATACATTTTTTTGTCTAATGTATAGAAGCAAAGATTTTATTTTTATTTTTGGAAAATGATCTTACTCTTTCGGCGGTTATTGCCTCCGGCGATACCGCGAAGGATTTGAGCATGCCGAAGGAAGCGTGGCGATTGGATGACACACGTTGCACCACCTCGAGCTCCATCGTACGTGCAGATTAAAAACATAAAACAAAAATTAAAATGAAGAAAAAATACGATGCTAATGCGCGTTGGTGCAAGTGATTGTTTTGTTATCATTGTTGACGGTATGTGAACATTGTCGAGTGCTCATATACCTTGCCGGCTATCTTGTTTCTAATTACGAGCGCATAATTTCCGCTGCAGTTGCAATATTTCAAGTGACCGTAATTAAAATTGTATTTTTTAGATTAATTATATAATTTCACATATCAAAGAGAGTTTAAAAAAAAAAATATTTATTCGGTCGGCCGTAACAATATGCATACGTCTATAAATTTTTGTGAACCAGTCGACTCGATACTCAATGCAAAGCGCTTTCAATTTCACAAAAATAATTTTTTTTAAGCGCATAAAATTTAATTTTTTTATTTTTGGAAAATCATCTTACACCTTTGACGGTCATTATCCCCGGCGATTCCACGAAGGTTTTGAGAATGCCGAAGGAAGGAAGCGTGGCGAATGGACTGCGCACGCTGCACCACCGTACGCGCTTCCGGCGCGAGAAGCATCTGCGATTAATACCATATTATTTTGCTTTTATTAATTTAATTAATTCCATATAATTCCCCGTATCAGTTGAGTAATTGGGTTTCGTCCCGTGTATAATGCATGCCAAATTATAAATAAAGAATTATCCATAATTGACATAATTTTGAATGTGAAAAGAACTGCCGAGAACTTTCACTCCAATTTATATTTTTCCTGTACGATGAAAAAGTAAGAGCAACGAAATTAAAATTCAAGATTGCAACGCATTATAAAGTTTTAAAAAATATGAACAGCCTCGCCGTTAATATACTAACGCTTTGATACACACCCGGCAGTGGGATGATTGATTCGCTCTTCGAATCCCCACTTTCGGCCTCGTATTCTCTCATTATTTCTTCGTTCCTTCGTTTGTTCCCGGGCGATCTGACGTTTCCTGCAATCTTCACCCGCGGTATCCGAGCGTCCCGAACAAATCCCCCGATTGCTTAATGACGTCGGCGTGTAAATCGCTGACAATAGCCGAACGAGTGTTTGCCCGAGGGCTTCGGGAAAGACTGGAAACAAAAGGTGCGCACGTTGTCTATCCTCTCCCTTTTCATCCCCCGCTGAGTATTCTTCGTTGCCGGTTTGCCGGATCTTTTCGTTCTGGTCCTCGGTTGGGCGGTGCCCTTTGTCTTTCGTCCGCGTTATCGCGAAATTCTTCCTTTGCGACTTTTCTCATCGCGCCGATAACTCTCGACACCGAACGGCTCGTCGATCATTCGCTCTTTAAGGCTTTTACGATGCAACGCCACTGAGATCGTCATAAATATCGCTCGCTTTTCGTTTACGATTTATAATGGATTTTCAGTACTTTAACGAGCGGGAGTTAAACAATTACCGTGCCCGGTTATACTTTCCCATGGGAATTGGGTACTTGATAAAGCTTCCATGAGGTCGTTCGAGTCTCGCCAAGTGCCGCGTGCCGTAACGTACCTGACGCAACCGCGAGGGATTCAGAGGCTCGTGAAATATGATTTACCACAACGGCGCTCAGATAGGGGTTATCGGGCCGAATCTCCGGCTCGCTCTGCCTTCGCGGGCTCCACCGCCTCCACATTTCCTCCGCGACCTATCGCCAATCGCGCGTATTTACTCACGTGATAATTACCCGTTTGCGTATCTCGGCTACGAGAGAGCGGGCACCGCAGTCGCCCGGAGCGCAGATTGCGCTCGGCCCGCGAGGAAACGTTAACGCCGGTGACCCTCGAAGCCAATATCGCCGAGTCTGTTTCTCGAACGAGATTTTTTTTTTGCCATTTTACCGGCGTTTCTTGCATTTAATTTTGCGACGATTGTCACAAGAGCTCCGCGACTTTTTATTTTTTTTATCAATTAGCATTGAATTGAGGGTCGGAGGGCAGAGGGTCGACCCGCGAGGAATCGTTAACGCCGGTGACCCTCGAAGCCAATATCGCCGAGTCTGTTTCTCGAACGAGATTTTTTTTTGCCATTTTACCGGCGTTTCTTGCATTTAATTTTGCGACGATTGTCACAAGAGCTCCGCGACTTTTTATTTTTGTCAATTAGCATTAAATTGAGTGTCGGAGGGCAGAGGCTCGACCCGCGAGGAATCGTTAAGACGGATGACCTGTGTAATTTTGCCACATTGTAAAAATAAATTGTAAATTTAATGGACTGGAACTTGAAATTTGCTTACATTACTTACATTCATTGAACGTTCTTGTACTTTTTGTGTAAAATAGAAATACCGGACTTTGAAATTACAAATCTTTTCGCTGATAATTTCAAAAATGTCCACTACAAATAAAAATGTTACTGTAAAATTGCAACGCGTCTTTGAAATTTGAGAAACAGTTTATTTAAAAAGAACCAATACCGTTCATTAATTTTCAAAAAACATTTGTTTACAGCCAACATCGTGATATGTCTAATCTGTTTCTCGAATGAGATTTTTTAATGATTTTACTGGCGTTTCATGCATTTCATTTTACGACGATTTTGACACGAGCTTAAAATCAAAAGCAGAGTGGACGAATTTCCGCGACTTTTAATTTTTATAATCTAGCATTTATTTTTAAATGTTTTTTTTTAGTTTGTAACGTTTCGAGGCGATTCGAGGATTTCTAGAGCCAGGTATGCATCCTCCCGTTGCAATGACTCGCCGAATATAACTCTCGGCACGGAACGCCCGAATACATCTCTCCAAGTAACGAATCGATCGGATCTCGGGCCTCGGAACAAAGGTATTTCGCCGCTATTCTTTGCCTTTCTTGCGACGTAGAAACAGCGACGAGAGAAACGGAGATGGACGGGGTCGTCACGGAGAACGGAATATCAATTAAAATTCGGGTAGATACGGATCGAAGCGTTTTTCACAAAGGGATAGATGCGCGAGCTACCGTTCGGAGTTTGGCGCCTTCCCTCTCAGGAACCGTCGAGTCTTTCTCTCCAGTCTGGTATCATCTTCGTCCAAATTTTTTAGACATACTACTTTGCACACGCCAATTCGATGTCTGTAAGTCGAGACCAAGAGCACCCTCTTTTCAGACATGAGATTGTCCATGGCACAAAACGGAGCCACATTATTTTAGATCCGAATGCACTTCTTCCGTATCGTCAATCTTTCGAAACTTTATTTTTCCGAATCGTCAAAAATGCCGAAACTTTATTTATCCCAAACTTCATTTAAACGAATGTTACTCTTCGGAAATAGTAATTGACCGAGCGTTATTCCTCCGAATTATCATTTAACCCAGCGTCATTATTACGAATAACAATTTCACCGAACTTCATTTCCCGGAATCGTTAAACCTACAAACGCCGAATCATCATTCTTGCTAATAGTATTTAACCGACAAGTACTTTATCTGAATGAATTCGTACTGAGGTTTAAGATTTTCACGAACTGTTATAAGAGCAGCAGATGGTCAGACTATTCACTCATATTATTTAATTTCTTGATTCGGTTGATTGACGATTCGGAAGAATGACGATTGGGCGACTTGATGTTCAGAGGTTTAACGATTCGGAAAAATGTAGTTCGGTTAAACAGCGATTTGGAGAAATAACGTTCGGCCACTACCATTTCCGCAGAGTAACGTTCGTTGAAATGAACGTTCGGATAAATAAAATTTCCGCATTTTTGATGATTCGGATAAATGAAATTTCCGCATTTTTGGCGATTCGGAAAAATAAAGTTTCGGCATTTAGTCGATTCGGAAAAATAAAGTTTCGGCATTTTGACGATTCGGAAAAATAAAGTTTCGGCATCTTGACGATTCGGAAAAACGACCGATCGAAGTTTCTGCAAAATAATGTGGCTCGTCACAAAACTGCTGCAATGTAAAGCGCATCGTGTGCGACACTCGTTGAAAGACGTGAGCACAGCAGCCGGAGTCTGAAGCCAACCACTTCACCCGGTGGATGATTCCCGAGTGAGAAAGGCCTGATGCCCGAAGACGAGAGTATAACGTCATTAGGCCGGCTAACTGGATAAAGCGCAAAGTAGAAATACCTGGGAGGGAGGAGCAGGGCCGAGGGGACGAAAGGTGGAAGGAAGAAGGAGGAGGAAGCAAATGGAGGAAGCAAAGGAGCAAAGTCCGTAAGCCGAGTATTGTAGTTCATCCGTTGGGAATGCTGTTAGCCGAGCGAGAGCCGGGATGCTGCGGGGCAGCGAAGCGAGTGGTCCAGAAGTTGGTCCACTTGCGATCATTGGCCATCGTGCAGGGAATGACTGAGGAAAAACCATGCCAATGACTAATTTTTGACTGTCCGCGAGCGGAGACAATCATTGTGCGGCTTCGTCCTGCGCGAAGCTCCCTGGCACAGTGGAAAAGCAACGGGAATGACGCGGTGGCGAAAGAGGAAAGAGGAAGAGAGGCGGCCGTGGCGCCCGCGGTGGCGACGCCGCTCGCGGTGGCGAACGAGAAGGGAAAAAAGATATGTACAAGGGTTGCCCTTTTCTCGCGAGAGCTTCTCTAATGGCCCGGCAGGTCTTAAGGGCGATTTAAAAGGCTCTTAATGACATCCAGTGCGCCAAGCTCCCCCCCCCCCCACCCCCCTGCCTCCAACGCTACCCAGCCCGTTCCATCGTCAGCAACGCCGGTGCGCTACTCTAATTTCATCCGAGTGAAAACTGAAGAAACAAGTGAATTAAGCACCGCGCGAGCTCTATGGTTCCCTCGCACCCGGCGATGCTAATGACAGATCGGGTTCTCGCGCGAAACCTCTCGCCTCGTTGGCCTCTCTCTCTGTACCTTCTCTTCACGATGCTAAGTAATAATAATAACAACCTTCCTCCAATTTGTCCGTTTTCCACAACGTTTCGACGTTGCCCCTTACGCTCTTCCGTACCTTCTTTCATACTCCATTTTTCGTATGGGAATTAAGCTCTTGACGCGTGAGTGACGTTCGTTGCCTTTGGAGTTATGACGTTTTGTTTCGGAAGAGTTTCGTTTTGTTTTTTTTAACACTGAACTGTAATAGTTATTTGTATAGCAAGGGCGTAGAAAGGGAGTTCTTGACGAGTGTGAAAATTCACACGAGTCAGATCTCACTTTTCTACGCCCGTGCAATTCACGTAATTTTTCCTGACAAATTCACGAAAATCACGCTTTCCGTTCCCGTGAAGTGTGTGTAGAAAGGCACTTTTCCGTTTCTTTTTTACTCTGAACCAAAGCTGAGCAAGTACACTAAGTACTTGAAGTACGTATTGAAGTACCAAGTACTGAGTCAGTGCACAGTACTCAGTACTCAAGAACTACACTGAGAGAAGGGTCTAGTAAAAATGACTGTTTCGCTTGAGAGATATTACCATAACACATAGTAGTAGGGCACTAGGTCGCCACCTATGGTAGGAAGTAGGGTAGAGCGGGGCAAAATGGGACAGCGGGGCAAAACGGGGCATGGGGCAAAACGCCATTTTCCAATAATTGTTGGATGCCCGAATTCGCCCCATCGATGCATCAGACTTTTCTGCCCCATTTTATCACCTTGTTCGGTCCAAAAATGATTGGAAAATTTAGTTTTGTCCAAAAGCCCCGTTTTGCCCCGTTGACCCATTTTACCCGCTCTTCCCTACCGGATTTATTAGAATTTTTTAAAAATATTATGGTAAAAATTCTTGGATAATCTGAGACTTACTGCCATAGGTGGCGCTCTGGCGCCCCACGACTATGTGGTATGATCATTTTTCTTAGATGATGGGTAGGTTTTACTAGATTCTTCTCTCAGTGTACCCAGCGCTCAGTACTTAAGTACTGACCATTACAATACGCACTTCAAGTACGTAAACTATTTGACCAGCTCTGCGCTGAATTGTACGCCTAATTTTTACTACTGGCGAATTGTGGACATTTTTTGTATGCTAAATCTTAAAATAAGATGATCGATAATATCTTTCCGTGTACTAATTCCCAGCGCTACAATGTCCATAACTTGTTTTTCATAAGAAATCGTCCCGCGTCTCTCCGTTACAGGGGACTGGCGAATTGTAATACGAGACTGCATTCGAGTTGGGCTTGTTAGAAAAATTATACTGCACCGATAACTCTCTCGAAACTCTTTCATCGTACTACCGGCGCTTCGCGCACGATCTCTCGATCCTCCTTCGATCGTCAATTTCTCCTCGTTCTACCTCTTCGGCCCGTTGTTCACGACGTATTCAGCAAGCCCTCGCGGTCATGGACTCTGACCAAGAGAGGTGGCTCCTTGAACTGTATTTCACGGTAGAATTTCTTGCGGTCGAGGGTGCGGATGGGAATAGGAAGAAATCGAGTGGGAATGGAACGAGGAATGAAATGGAGGCGAGCTGAGAAAGGGCAGCGAATTAGCTTCGAAAAATCAACGACTCGGACCATGAGAGTGGTGGGGAGTGGGAGAGAGGGGTAAGATGAATCCATACCTTATCCTCACTGGGGGAGGTAATACGGGAGAAGAAGTGAACCCGACAAAGGCTGAGAAGGAATCGAAGGCGGTCCCGTATCTTCGGATTATTTTTTTTTTCTCGCTTTTGAAGATTTTATTGACATTCCTCCAACTCTGTTCGCTGGCTTGCACCGGCAGACCAGCAAGAGTGCGCATGGTTCGCGCAGCTCGTTCCAAGAATAAACTCTCGACTGGTCGATCAATCCAAACTGTTTGATAATTGATCGAACTTGACTTTTTTCGTTATCATAGTACATCGAGCATGTTTCTTCACACAATTGGTGCCCATTTCACAAAATCGGCAGTGCTTTTATTGACATGCCTCCAACTTTGTTCGATGAGATGGCCAGGCAGACCAACATGATTCACGCAGCTCATTCAGAGAATAAATTCTCGACTGGTCGATCAATCCAAACTATTTGATAATTGATCGAAATTGAATTTTTTTCTTATTATAGTACTTCGAGCATATTTCTTCAAACCATTGGTGCCAATTTCACAAAATCGGCGGGGCTTTTATTGACATCCCTCCAACTTTGTTCAATAGGATGCCCAGGCAGATCAACATGATTCGCGCAGCTCATTCGGAGAATAAACTCTCGACTGGTCAATCAATCCAAACTGTTTAATAATTGATCGAACTTGCATTTTTTTTCTTATTATAGTACATCGAGCATATTTCTTCACACATGTGGTGCCAATTTCACAAAATCCGCAGTGCTTTTATTGACATCGCTCCAACCTTGTTCGATAGGATGCCCAGGCAGACCAAAATGATTCGCGCAGCTCGTTCCGAGAATAAACTCTCGACTGGTCGATCAATCCAAACTGTTTAATATTTGATCGAACTCCAATTTTTTTCTTATTATAGTACATCGAGCATATTCCTTCACACCATTGGTGCCAATTTCACAAAATCGGCGGTGCTTTTATTAACATCCCTCAAACTTTGTTCGTTGGGATGCGCCGGCAGACCAGCAAGAGTGCTTTCGACCGGTCTATCAAGCCAAACTGTTTGATAATCGCTCGAACCTGAACCTTATTAATTATCTTAAAAATCGAATTAAATTTCTGCGCATCAATATGTCCGCTTTACGTGCGAGAGTCGTGGTCAGATGATGACCGCCCACCTCACATTGGACATTTCATCGTCGTCTCGAGTGTCGCTCGATACATCACACTCGATCTGTTATCGTAAAGCCTCCCGTTACATCCGCATTAAAATAAACGTTCGTATATTCGGTTGAAGATACTAATTAATCTCTTTCTTCGATCCAAGGGTATTCCAACAAATTATTATAGTACATTATAGTACCATGTAATTCGTACATCGAACATATTTCTCCACAAGAGAGGGGCCAATTTCACAAAATCGTCCATTCACTCAATCGCAAAGTACCGCGTCAAGTATAATGGCGTACATCAAATCTCTCGCCGGTGCATCGCATCCGATGTGCACTCTTTCTCCCTCTGTCTATAGGCGGGGATGCTGTGATCGTTCCTCTGCGACGATCGGGCAAGGGGAATGCAAGCGTGGTAATTTGGACCACCCATTCTTCGGAATAATCATAATGGTGCGTTTTGATTTGAGGCTCTTTGCTCGGTCGCCAAATGGAGTGATACAACGAGCGAAAAAAAAATCGAGTATCAGATGCACCTATTGCCTCGTCTCTCGGTTCCTTCGACGGGACGAAATATGTACGAGGCATTCCACGTCAAGTGGGCCATCCTATATTCACGAACTATCGATTATTAACGAAACTATTTAGATTTTTAAAACACATACGTAAGTCGGAAATAAATAGGAAAAATCGTTTCGCGAAAAATTGAGTATCCGTAAAAAAAAAAAAAAAATCCGCCTTACGAAGAAAAAATATAAGAAACAACATTTAAGTTTTCGGACGCATTTCTTAATTTATTAAAAATTTTGAATGCTATCTGAGCCAATAGGGGATTAATCAAAGATAATTTTAGCCTTTTTGGTCCCCAATCGCTCTCGATTTTTTATGTCTCTAAATGCGCGTTAAAATTTGCAGAAAAATTGGCACGACGTATGGACGTACGTATGGCCCACCTGATATGGAAGGCCTCATGTATATTCCGCGCTGTGCTACGTACGCGCACACGAGCCCGAACGTTCTCGGAGCGCACGTGTGTCGATATACGTGTACGGCCGATATAAATGCGATGCAGGTAGGTAGCCGAGGAGGAGCATTATAGTGTAGCTTAGCCGGGCCCGGAGCAGAGTCCGTCTGGAGAGTCCGGGCCCGCGGACTGCTGGACGTTCGGGACGATCGTAATAATCGCCCAGAACCATTAAACTAAACCGGGAATAATATTATATCGAGCTTATCGAGAGGGAGAGAGAGAAAGACAGATCGAGAACGGGACGGAGGGAAAGATCAGACGGCGGGAGGAGGGGGGGGGGGGGGGGGAGAGAGGGAGAGCGGGCGGGAGGGTGAGCCG
>JAPYZD010001889.1:0-18206 GCA_030522725.1 Ichneumoninae sp. B BG-2022a
GCATTTCTAGCATACGTTATATACAAGTTCCAAAATATTATTCGCAAGTTCTGAATAGCCGAGTGGGTTGGTTCCCGACTACAAACTTAGATGATCGGGGTTCACGCCCCAAACTGGGTAATAAATTACTAATGTGTTTCCGATATAACAATGTGAGAATTAGTAAGGTATAATAAAATATAATGAAATAAAGCGTTGAACCCCCGGCTGAATTTAGTGTAAGTGTAATATTTTTGTAAATTTTTGTTATCAAAAAGAGGAATGGCGCGTTATCCGGGCCACGTCAGGCCCATATCAGGGCCTGAACTTGGACCGGATCCTGATGCCGGATCAGGGTCGGATTTGCATGAGCGTTACACTACGGATCATGGCCATATCGATATGCCATATCCGGGCCGAAGTTGATTTTCTGGCGCGCCAAGTATTCGCCGGATTCTGACCGGATTAAATTTCTGCTCGGGAAGCTTTGTTTTCGTGAAAAAAAAAATTGAGATTTTAATGTAAGTGTTTTCAGAATGTTCCAAAACATCGGAAAATCATATTTAGAAAAAATGTCTGGATGAGCGTGTGTCTCAGACCCACAAAATTGAAACTTTACTTATAATTTGACGACGGCTTGAGCTATCAATCTGAAATTTCTAACGTAGGTAGAGGGGTAAATCCTTAATGTCTGATTAAACTTTGGGCAAAATGCTTTTAGTCATTAAAATTTCACGAAATTTTCAACAATGCTAATAACCGTCTGTGCGCAAAGGTACTCGAAGGGACGGGGGTCGACCAATGATCCCTATTTAATTTGACGATGATTGATTGCAACGTTTATATTTTACGAGACTTTGAATTTTTTGAATTCTCCGAAAAATTTGTATTTTCTATGTGAAGCGAGTTTCCATATCAATTATTGGGCTAAGAGTAAAATAAGTGTCAGATTCGTGATCAGTGGGGAAAAAATACATGAGACATGGCTCCGAAAGGACGAAAAAGTACAATTTTATAGGGCATCTTTGTAGTGAATATTGCAAAAATGTGTAATTTTTTGTATTTTCAAACAGCCATCTATTTCCATCCCGAGGGAATGTTGAAGACCCTAGGCACCTAGCACGACGAAAAACTTGAAAAAATATAACATAGAACCCTCACAATCTTCTTGTTTTATACCAAAGATGTTCAGTTGAAAACCAATGAATTATTCAACACGATATTTCTCATAATATAAAAAAAAATTGAAAAATCTAAACGCGATTATTTTCTTTTGTAGAGAAAGCTTCCTCGATGAGGAAGCCAGATTATCACTGAAACTGATTTCTCATGCATGCTTTGTACACAAAGCAAGCAAGTAGATTGGAAGAGGAAGCTTTGTGAAAATCTCAAGTTATTATTATTGTTATTTGTTATTATTATTATTATTATTACAGAAAATTAAATATTTAATTAAATATTTTTCTTGATTCAGGTAAACGGCCAGGATGTCTCGAATTCAAGTCACGAGGATGCAGTGCGTTGTTTCCAATCGGCCCAGGAGCCCATAATAGTCGAGGTACTGCGTCGACAGCCGGGCCAAACGATCGCGCCTGTACAGAACAACGGTCCGATGAGAAACGAGAACGAGAAAAGTGCGGAGGACTTCGTGAGACGTACGGGAAACGGCGAGACGCCGAGCGTCGATGCGATCACGAACGACGAAACGTCTGGTTTTAATACGATGAATGAGGATTCCAGCTGTACGAGAAATTCCGTTACCGCAAACTCCACATTTCCGTTCGTCTCGACCGGGGTGCAAACCGACTGGGCGGGACTCATCGACGAGGACGAACTACTTCCGGTCGCCCTTAATCCCGAGGAAAGGACCAACGACAGCTTCGAGGATTTTCCTAACGATATAGATATTGAGGTGAGAGAGCAAACGATTAAGCGCGTTGTTATCGAAGTAATTGATTTTGATAACGCCTAGTTGCATACTTAAATTAGCGACTTGAAAATAACTTGTCATCACTCGGTGCCAAAATGGCAACTTCTCCGCCCGCTTCGCGTGCGTAAAACCACCATTTTCGCACTTTGTGATGAAAAATTTCGTACATCTCTCCTGCGAACCACTTTTTCTAACTCGTGTGATTACAGGACTCGCCTTCGGCTCGTGCTGCAAACTCACACTCGTTAGAAAAACGTTTTTCGTCCTCGTGGAGTAATGTACTATTTTTTCCGATTGCGCTAAAATAACCGTATTCCGTGCGTGCAATACGGGCGGAAAATGACATATTATTGACCGATGATCATTATTAACATTGTGCGCAAGTGCGGTACAATTTCATAACTCCCTCGGGAGTAATAGGGCTCATTACTCCAGCTGGAAGCTCTATTACTCACGGGCGAGTAATGGTCATTGGCGAAGATGAAGATTTTACGCCGCAAGAAATGTGGTCATTTCAACGAAATCGTAAAAAAATATCGTATGCCACAAGGGCGGAAGTGCATTTTCACCTCGTGTGAATTCAAACTTCACACACGGCGAATAAACGCACTTTCCTCCCTTGTGACATAATATAGTAGTTTCTAACACGTGTATGAAGATCGGTGCTTTTCATGGCAGTTTTGCGAACCGAAAGTGGCTAATTTCAAAGCAGTATGAAAAGGTACGTCGGGCATGCACAGTTCGCGATTAATTCACTTTCGTCGCTTGGGATTTCACTTTCGTCCCTAGGGAGGAAACGTTGTAACCTCATGTTTGACTGTTCGTTCCGCAAAATTACCATTCAAACCACCACCATTCATGCACTGGTTGCAAAAAGTACGACTCGTGTGATTACCGCCCTCGCTTGGCTCGGGCAGCAAATCTCACACTCGTCGCAATCGCCAACTTTCGGCCCTTGTAGCACAATATGTTATTATAAAATATAGTACGGAAAAAAGACTTTGTTTCAATACTGCTGTCCCGAAATTTATGACATAACTTTTTCCTTGACAAACTCATGCAATTTTCAGGAAGTTGTGTTGCGAAAGACCGGAAGCGCCGAGAAGCTCGGACTGACCGTGTGTTACAGCTCGGGCTCGGGCAGCGAGGATGCAGACACGGAGGTATATATTTCGGAAATAATTCCCGAGAGCCTGGCAGCGAGGGACGGACGTTTGCGGGAGGGCGATCAAATATTACAGGTAATTTGGCAAATTCCACGAATACCGTTTGCCCCCTATCCAACTATCTAATATTGTGAACACTCACGAGATGCCTGCGGTTAATGGCTATGCGAGGCTTCCCACACTCTATATCGACTGGGCCATCAATTGTTCGTCGTGCCTATTCATCTGCAGACCGGACGTGTAATGACAACAAACAAAGTGGCAGGAACATTTTAGCGGTAGCATTTAGAGGAACATGAATATCATCGAAATGGACAAAAAAAAATTACTTCTTTATTTCGATTAGAATCTGAGCATATACACTGAGAGAAGGATCTCCATAAAAACTACCAAGTCATGTGGCAAATTTCAACCGGGCGACATGGTACACCAGCAGCGACACTACTAGCGATATGTGAAATTTTCACAGGAGCCACAGCAATTTTTACCCAACCCATATGGTAATTTTTTCCAGAAGGCGGACTGGCAAAATATTGTGTATATGACTGCTTTTACAAACGTAGCTATTCAATTTTAGCATGGGAAAAACAAAATACAATTAACACACAGTAAAAAAATTAATATACAATAAAAAAGATTTATCGACAGAATATGCCGGTATAATGTATAAACATTGTACCGAAATATACTTTACTTTAATATACATTTTACGAAATCTCTATATTGGGTTTTATTTTTTGTCAACGTCTATGTTTTTGTCCTATGACATAATATTATATAATGAATACGTTCACGATTTTTTTCTTTGCATAAGCAGGCCTCAACAAAAAAACGTTTCGCAATCGCGACGCTAACGATTGCTATACTTTCTATTAATAAGAAGAATTTATAGTTTTTTTTCTAACAAAAACTACTGGCGATTCGGCTAATATCATCGATAGCACAAATTACCATTAGGCTTAATACGTATGTTGGCCAGGATGTCGCTGTAGTTTCCATGTACCTGAAAGTTCCGTCGGTCTTCACCAGATTTATAGTAATTTCTATCAGACCCTTCTCTCAGTGTACCGATGCCTCTGCGGAATGTTAACCACCATCGATACCGGGTTAATCCGTACGATTCTGTTGCAGACTATTATAAGCTTGATATTCGAGTAATTTATCGCCGGCGGATTTACCGCTCGGATTATCAATCAGTATTTGCCGGTGATATTATGCAGAACCGAAACGTGCTCGCCCTTCGATCTCGAGACTCTGCACGAAGGCGCTCCGTAACTGGGGGAGGGTTTCCGCCCCGCTCTCCGTAGCCCACAGTGTGTCTCTCACCCGCTTTCTCGAGTACTAATCCCGTTAGGCAGATTATCATTACTCGCGTAAAGTGGTGGATGGCGAGCTGAGCGAGAAAAGGAGAAACTGGTTAGAGGGTAATGCCCAGGCGGCGAATCTGCCGCCTCCGCCTCGTCTGGTCTGTTCTCATCAACCCTCTCGCAGCCTGAACACCCCTCGCTCCTACTCCCTACCATTACTGTCGTGTGTAAGGCATTAACCGCCATAAGCTCTACAGCTAACTCTGCCAACGGCCTCAAAGGATCTCTATTCGAATTCCCGTTAACTATCGTCCGACCCTCCTTTCCTGTCGACATACGATGGAATCTCGTTGTACCTTGTAATTATAGCGCGGCTGTCACATATGCCTCATCCGTCCACTGTGGGGCTACACACTTTCCTCCGAGAGATTGTCCAACGGCGAGGGATGCTAGAATAAGATCAAAATTGCGTAAAAATTGTTGATCATTCCTTTATCAAAATGTGAAGAAAAAAAAATACAATCTTGATAATTTATCGGGTCGGGGCTGAGATGAAGAATCGGTAAAGACATCTTATATCGAATGGATGACACATTTTCCTCCGAGAAATCCTCGACCAGCAAGGGATGCTAGAATAAGTACAAAATTCAGAAAAATTGTTGATTATTTATTGATAAAAATTTGAATGAAAAAAAAGGCCTGGCTCAGGACTAGGGTTAAGAATTGCTAAAGACGTCCCGTCTCAAATGGAGGACACTGGTCGAAAAATTGTATAAATAATTTTTTTTATTTTCGTACTCTGTGCGCTCAATGTCTTTTTGTTGTTGTTGTATTTTCTCTTTTCCGGAGTCAAGCTGATCGTTAATCATTTGGTATCTGAACAATTGAAAGCCTTCGAAGATCGTCATCTGGGCCCCAGGCGAGAGGATGACGGGCTCTTCACACGCTTCTTCAATGAATCGGGAAGAGCCCGACCCTCGTTACTCCGATTGCTTTTGCCTTTGTCGTTCCGCATCCGCGCCCACACTCGATCGGGTTTGTCTTGCAACCCCACACCGAGTCTCGACGGCTCATTTTCATGAAAGGAATATACATATGTGTAAAGTAAAAAAATGTTCAACTGCTATATATCCCAGTACGACCCTCGTACGACATTCAAACACGGTAGAGTCGAAAGGTTCCCCCTTCTTTTTCTCAAATCATTAATTTTTATTGAATATGCCTTCCATCGTAGTACACCGTCGTATCGTATACTATAACATTGCGTGAATACTCTCGTTACAGGTGAATGGCAAGGATGTGGCGAACAAAGAACAGACGGAAAATCTCTTTGCAGAGACGAAGAACGCGGTTACCATACTCGTCAGTCATGGTCTGTACCAGGTACGCATTAAAGAGACGAAAAAAAGTGTACTTTGAACATGAAAGCTTCTCACTCAAAACTCATCGTTATTTTCTTTTTTTTCTTCTTTTCAGGATGACGAGTACGATGATAGACGCATATACATTCAGGTAATTGAGATAATTTGGTTGAAAACCATACAGAAAGTTATATATGTTATAAATGTTAAAAACAGGCTAGGAATGAAATTTTGATTATTGATATCGTGGAGAAGAATACCAAAGTAACGTGCAAATTTTAAACTGCAGCAATTGAGATGATTATAATCGATTTGTTTTTTTTCGATTATAAAGAATATAATCGAAAAAACAACAGATCGAGATTCCTCTAATAATTGTATTAAAGAATGTTCAACTGCATTTCGTCGGAAAATAATTTATTAATTTCCTCCATCAACAAATAAGGGTAATAATTCTACATAATAATAAATTCACGGGGTGATCCATGACCATAGTTTCACCGCTCGATTTTGAGAGTCATGCGTTTCAGACATGTGCGCGGAATTAATGTAATTCCATTTCACATTGTATAATTTGGGCCGCTCGGTTTTCGTGGCATATGGAATGGAATTCGACATATGGAATAATAGGAATACGCAATAGCTAGGAATGCAATTGACGAAGGATAGCCGGTGGTAAATGTCGAATTTTGTCAACTAAAGACATGCATGGAATTAATGTAATTCTACCCCATCCCATATAATATATATATTTTGGAAAGTTGTTACTTTTCTTGCCCCATTTTTTTAAAGATCTAGGCGTCCTCCTACATCTGCCCCCAGGCCCTGATTATTCCAAGATCTTATTTCCAGCCCGAAATACTTCACTTTCTGTTTGAAAATGTTATTTTCCGACGAAAGTTACGTCAACCCTGAAATACGTTACTTCCCGTTTAAAAATCTCATTTGTCGATTGGAAGTGACGTCATACCGCAAATTCGACACTTCCGGAGCGAAAATTTCATTTTTCGATCGCAAGTGACGTCATACCTGAAGTATGGCATCCAATGCTGCAGTCCTAAAAGCATAGCGTTGTACACACATATACACGTCGAATTCCATTCTATATGCTATAAAACTAAAGTGCTAAGTTTGTAGCGTATGGGATGGGCATTTGTATTCTAAGAAAAAGAAAGGACAAAAACTGTGAGTGCGAAACACCCTGTCACTAGTTAATAACTAATGAGCATATCGTAAAATTTTTTCCAGGGTTCTCCACCAGTCTCCCCGGACAACATTCCAGCCTACCAGAACAGTATGATAGAGCAGCTGATCCGTCAGCAACAGCTGCAACAGCCTCAGCAGCCTCAACAGCAGCAACAGCAACAGCAAGAGTCCAACAACAAGGATAACGAAGTAAATTCCTCAACCGTTCGTTCAGCTCCACCTGTGCCGTCTCACACTGCTCAACAATCCACCACAGCACCAGCCGCTCTTCCGCCGAACACTTCGTCTACAACTTCCTCTCAGAATTCCCAAAAATCCGGCAAATCCGGTACATCGCCGGCTCACCAGAGCGAGGATCGCAAGCAGTGGCTTCAAGAAGCCCTCAAGGAATGTACAAAGCGAGTCGAGAGCATTGGTCTTCGAGCCCAACCGATAATAGGATCGTCGGCCAATACCGCAGTGAAGCTCGTCGAGGCTTACTCGAGTCACGTTTGGAGCGATACCGAGCATATTTACGAAACTATCCCGGAATCCGACAACGAGCCGATTTACTCGTCTCCTTACGAGCACCATCAGCACTGGATTCGAGTGAATCGCGAGCGGATACAGAAGCAGAACGAGCAGACGAATCCCACCAAACCGTGGAACTCTTCGTCGAAGAGCAACAGTTCAGGCGAGGAAAAGGACAGCTCGAGCGCTTACAATACCGGCGAATCTTGTCACAGTAATCCACTGACACTGGAGCTTCATCAAGTTGAGAAAGATCATCACAAGAGTACGTTGGTACTTTGTCCGCCGACGATCGCGCCGATGGTGTCGCAAAAAATTGGATGTTCCTGCCCAATGCCGGTGACACCGACAGCGAAACAAGCGGGCAAGAGTCAAACGTCGAAGAAAACATCCCATCATCAGCATCGCGAGAGAGACAATACGACGAACGTCAGCGGCAGCACGACCTTGCCGGCTGACACGATGTACACGAACGTAGCGAATCTTCAGCAAACAATGATGCTCCAACAGCAATTGTTCAAGCAAGCGTTGAATCGTAAAAACTTCACGACGAGAGAGACCGGAGGCACGAGAAAATCCAAGTCCCATGGAAATTTTCAAGCTCCGAATTTGACGCAGTATCAGTTTATCGGTAGTCAGCAAGTCTGCGCTACGACGAACTCGTGGAATCCACCGGAGGACAAGGGGGACGTGCAGATGGAGTGGAAAGTCAAGAGGCGACCGGATGGCACGAGATACATCGCGAGAAGGCCCGTAAGAAGCCGCGTGCTTAGAAATCGAGCTATGAAGATATCCGAGGAGCGCGCCGGGCATACCACGGAAGATGATACCATGTCCGAGATGAAGGTATGATGCGATGTATCTGTTTTCTGCAGGAAGATTATGTGATCCTAATTTTTTTCGGACACGTACATTGAATAACCATTATTATTTTATGATCTTTTTATGGCATTTCTGTCGATTCGGAATTTCGCTTGAAAAGTAAATAAAAAATATGAGAATGGTCGGGAAAATACCGTCAAAACCTCAAAGAAAAAAGCTGCAAAGTAATTTGCACATGGCTTCCTCATTTATTACAATTTTGCGCATAACTTTCTCTATAAGAATGATCGCTGATCAATTTTCGGCTTCCTTGTAAAGGAAGTTATGTGCAAAATTCTAATAAATGAGGAAGCCATATGCAAATTACTTTTCTCCTTTTCTGGTCATCTTTAAAACATGTCTACATCTCATAAAATTGAAACTGTCAACAGTTACCGCTAAATTTATTGTAGCAAATCGCTACCTGAAATTGGCATAATTCGTTGTTTTGAGGGTATTTTACACCCTCATTTAATTTTTCGTCATGTTTAATTCAGAAACGCGTGACGAATGTAAAAAAACAAATTTTTTGAAAAATTCTAAAATTTCAAAATCTTATAAAATCTAACCGTTTATATCCATTTTCATAGTACTATATAGTCTTCTATCATAGTACTATATTTGTATGCAATTTTAGAATGATAGCTGAAAATGTATCCAAGTTAGAGCTACCGCACCCTTCTTTGAAAAATTCCAAAATCGCGTAAAATCTCAAACCGGGCTTATCTTCATGAAAATTGCACTGAGCGAAGAGACGTCACAACTCTACTTGCGTGCCAAATTTCAACTCGCCAGCTAAAAATCGCATTTCTCAACGTTTTAAACTATTTTAAGCACTCCGTCATTAAAGTTCCCAATTTTTATTTTATTTTTATTACAAAAACATAGCTTCCTGTATGAGGAAGCAAGGCAACAATTTGACCTGTAAAAATTAATTTCGTTTTCTGGCACTGTAGGTTGGACGGTACTGGACCAAAGAAGAACGCAAGCGACAGCTCGAGCGTGCGAGAGAAAGAAAGCAGCGTCAACAGGAGATGATACTGCAGCAGCAGATTCAACTGCAACAGAGCAACAACGATCCTCTGATATCCGAGTACACTGAGGATAAAATTGCGAAAAAGCCTCTCAACATCGTAGAACTCAGTCACAAGAAGATGGCGAGAAAGAAGGGTGCCCTTGACGACTTTACGACTGTTCAAGAGATGCTGGTACACGGGAACAGAGTCGGCGGTGGTACCGGTGGTGTGCCTGGATCCGGTGGAAAGCTCATGGGCCTTCTTTCCGTCACTACCGTCTAAACGACTCAAAAATTAAAAAATAACTATGCTTATACGCGAATAATCGGCTGAATCGGCACGTAAAACACGGGAAAGTCAGTTTTCCTTCGGTTATACCGCCGTCTTCCTTCTTTCTCACGGTAGAACATGCAAAGAAAAAGATCAAAACTAAACGAAAAAAAAAAATCGCAGTCAACCAGCACAGATTTCCTTCGAATAACGAGAAAAAGCACTGGTCACGTTACGATCTCCGAAATCCTCGATTTTTGTACATACTAGTATATATATATAACGTATATGACAATGAAAATAAATTTTAGCATTAGGATGTTTTACACGAAGATAAATATTGTAAGAGTATATAAATGACAAATATACTAGGCTTAGGCTTGTAGATATGTATAATAAACGTCTCTGCGAAATGGCATAAATACACAGAAAACAACTATCGTTAGATCAGTGTCTCGAAGTGTTGCTTCCTCTATAAAAATGAAAACAAAACAAAGATAAAGTCAATATTGTTTGGTTGTCTAATATGGTTCCTAATATGTTTCCTGTACTACGTAGCTCCGCGATGCTCGAATAGGTATGAAAATTGTATCGATCAACGAAAAAATCATAAACAATAGATAGCTTTATTATGAAAAATTACAAGACTTAATTTATAGTTTTAATCTGTTCTTTTGTTTTTATTTTTATTTTCTGTCTTTCAAACTTCTTACGCGTACGTCGCATTTATATTCAAACTCGTGAGTATCTTGCACTCATGCGCGTTGAGATGCCGCACAAACGCGGGAAAGCAGTGATGAGACGAGAAGTTTGTTAGAAAATCTCGCAGGTACTGATTTAAGTTTAGATGATAAATCGAATCTTGAAGAAGATCGGGATCCTCCTCCTTTTCTTCGTCCTCGTCAGTGATCCCTAGAGAGAAAAATACACATTCGAAAATTAAATTGTAATTAAATTAATAGATTCGCAGCTTGGGCAAACTTACGCAGTAAATCCGCACCGTCGCCCGGATGTATTATCGGATCGTCGTCCTCTTCGTTGTCGTCGTCTTCGGACTGCTGAATTAAAAAGGAAAAACCGTGTTTAGTTTCTCTACAAACATTTTTTTTTTTTACATTTTCAAGCTCGACACCTATGTATACGAACCTCGCTGCCTTCATTCGCGTCAACAGCCTCGATGTCATTTGAGAGTTCGTTAATGATTAATTTCAAGATTTTTACGAGAACGGGTATAGTCGTCCATTGATAAGGCTGCGTCGCGGCTTTGCTTCTCGTCCTGACACCAGGCTCGTTTTCTTAAAAAAAAAAAAATCCAACCATAAATTGCACGAATCAAGCATTACATCAGCTGTTCGAAGTTGTTCACGGTTGGAGGATGCTGTCGAACGATTACCTGTGAAAATTTCCTCGCCTTTGACGGTAATTTCGTTCAACCTTGAATCATCGTTCGTCACTCCGTGCTCCAATATTTTCGACAACGCGACGGTCGTGACTTTTCTGTCGTAACCACCGAAAAATAAGTGCTGCCTGCCGACCCACTCAGCGAGTACAAAAGCGAGAGCACTTTCGCCCGTCGGTCCCGGCACGGTGGACAGAAAATTCAACACGGCATCGAATTCCGTATTTATCAGATGAGCGTACACCATCAATAGACTCTGCATAACCGTCAGCGTCTCGACTTGTTGCATCTTGCTGAGAACTGCTTTCAGCAGAAGATCCAGATGTTCGCCCAGCGTACTGCCGACTTTTCTTATCAACGTCGTCACCAATCGACCGACGAACGTGGCCGTGAATTCGCTCGACTGGGTATCGAACAATTTCGAATTAGACGTTTTATCATTTTTTTAGTATCTCGATATTGATATAAAATCGCTTAAAATAATTTGATGTGAATCGGGATTATTTTTATTCTTACCCTTGGATTCAAAAGCTGTGCAACTATTTGAAGAATATATTGCAAACCAGTGCATCCATCAGTGTCCCGGTGATCGGTGACCTGTCTCGCGGCGACCGACAGATACATACGAATCACCTCGCCGCCGTTCTGAAGAGTTCCATTGTCCTCGGAATTGAGAATGCAGTGACAAGCGGCGGGAAAGGCGTTCTCCACGAGCGCGACGCTGACTGGTCTCGGGGAATATTGAACCAGGACTTGCAGCACGTCCAGGGCCGCGCCACGAGTACCCTCTGAATAAATAGTTCAAATAGATGGGAGAAGAAATCCATTAAATTAAGAAATCCCAATTCAATAATTGTAATTGCTTGAAAATAAACGATGATTGGGGGTCGTACCGTCTTTGGTTTTGTCCATCGGATTGACGGCCATCATACTGATCAACGTTGGCACGATTCGAGTTTGTAGAGGTCCGATACATTGAGGATTTTCCGTAAGAGCCTTGAATATATCTTGGCACAAAGCAAGAATCTCCGGATCGCTGTGAAACTTGAGGAAGACTGCTATCGTGAATGGACAAATCTTGTTCTCGATGCTCGCTGTGAAAGCTTTGTCCATCTGTTGAAAAATCGAATATTCATGTATGACAATAGGGAGACATCTGGAACATACACTAGTTTAGGACGGTTGAGAAAAACTGCTATGCTTAGAGATGTGCCGTGACGGTCAATTGACTGCTTTTTTTGATTCCAGAAAATATTTGTTGTGATCTTCATTTTTGTTCGGGATCACAAATGTGGTCAAAACAGCGAAAAATATCTATCTAGTTGGGATTGGAATGTAATTTTTTTTTGTTACAAATTTAGTCAGCTTTTTATCAATTTAATATCAAAGGGATTTTTCGTTCTCGTTGACGTCGTAATGATTCGTATTTTAATTTTTTTATCAATTAATTCATCAATGAAACAATATTATGAAATGAATAAAAAATAGATTTTTTTTTTATTAACATGATTGGTTCCTTGTAGATGTTGAAGTTGGGACCGTAGAGGTTTTTAGAGTTAACGTCGCTGTTATCATTTGACGGTCACGTGACAGTCAATAGACAATAAAAATAATCAGTCACCAAGTTGGCGCACATCTCTAGCTGTGCCTCAAAGGATTAGAAATTTAGAACAATAACGAAAGAAGTAAGACAAACCGTGACTAGAACGGCGAATGTTTCCATAACGAGAGTGAGCACTTCGCTGGTCGGTTGACTGGTCAGGCTAAATATTCCCTGGAATATAGCCGGCAAATGATTGCGCATTATACTCTCTATTGCCGGATTTCCGGATATCGAAGCTTCGCAGAACCAGTATACGGCTTTCACCGCACTTATGCGAATACAGGCTGGCTGATTCTCCAGCAAACCGTGGACCGTGGCCTCGAGGAATCTCGAGCACATTTCTGGCGGTAGTTGACGCGCGTAACGACCACCGATGCAGAGACAACGGCCCAGAAGAAACGAGTGGGCACCTAAAAAAAGAAATGCAATTTTAGTAAAAGCCTAAATTAATTTATCCATAGTGACTTATGAATTTCGATAACATAAAAATGTCGACATTTCACCAGAGTCATTGAGCGTGGTGAGGACGACGCTGTCTAAAAATCCGACGAGATCGAAACGCAGAGATCCAGCTTGCGACATCTGCATAACTTCGTCTCTGACCACGCAAAGAGCAAGAATCGACGATTCGTACATTTTCCACCAATTCTGATCGACCGCTCCACCGGCGGCAGTCGCGACTGTTCGTTGTCTGCTCGTTTCCTCAATGTGCCGAGAAATAACTTGGCACAGTGCATTTATCGATGTCACCTCGGAATGCGCGACGAGAGCCTGCGGGACGGAAAATGTTTGATCATCGAACGAAAACCATCCGTCACGACGCCCCAACGAAGCATCGCTGGTTTAACAGTAACTCACGCTCAATAATTCTTGCGCCGATATCCGAACGTTGTAAGCGAAACCCTGATCATCCTCCTCCACAAACTGACTCGGATTATTCGTCCAAAGTTCGATCTGCTCCTCGGTTATTTGCATAAATATTATCAGATAGTACATAATTTCCTGGAGAAGATTATCCAGAAGGCTCAAAAATCTCTTGTGATCGATTACTCGACGATCTATCAGCGAGTGCATGAATTCGAAGGTCGCGATAATCAAATTGTTAAAATTGATTATTTCACCTGAAGAAATAAAATTAAAGGTAGATTAAGAATTTTTTAAAGGAATTTCACATTATCGTCATGCAAACATTTTTCTCACCATCCGAGTCGACTTCTTTCTCATTAATTCCATCGTCGCCGTTCACAGTCTCCTCCTGATAAACCTTAGCACTCTGCATCAGCGTGTCCCAGATGGGAGGCAATATTTGTGTCAAAAAATTAGTAACGTATTTCGGCAAATGAGTCACGAGACAGTTGATGGCTTTGATTATATCGGTCTTCAGACCGCTGTCGCTCGTCGGACCGTTAGGAACTCGTAAGCATTGGACGAATTTCTCCGTAAACATAGGTATAACCGGTTGTAAATATTGCTGTGTGAAACCTTTCTGATAAGTTCCTGTTGAAGCGACGAGGGTTGCGATCGTTGAAAAGATTTCTACCGCCCGTCCACGGGTTCTTATCGAGTATTGCTGCAAGAAGTAAATCATTGCTATAGATAAAAATAATTTTTTTCTAAAATGTGTATCATCCAACTATGAACAGGTGTTCTCACGTTCTCGCTCTGAAATATTCTATACATTTCTTGAAGTATCACGGGTCCTACGTTGGGAAGCTGCGTGTCTGTGAGATCTCGAGTAAATTCGGTCAAGACTCTCATCGCTCCGTGAACGGCGAATTCGCTGTCGCCGCTGAGACAGCTCACCAATATATCGAAAAGCCCCGGCCAATTTTCGGGCCAGTCCCAGTGAGCTATCGCCGATATCGCGTATGCTACCGAAGCTCGCACCTGTACAAAGTAAATTAATTATACGGTGTAAAAGCCTATGACAAAAACAATTTGGTAACATAAAAAAAAAACATTTTGTAAATAATGATATTAATTAATGTTGCAGGCAGTTAAAATTTATTCTGCTGAAATTTCATTACTTTACTGATGGATTCTCTGAGTCCAAGAGGCAACAGCTCCTTGATTCTTTCCTTGGTTGGGTGCTTGAGTTCCGGCGGCCTAAATTTGTCAGCGTGCGAGCACCAGTGGGTTTCGACGTATTGCTTCAGCAGAACGGACGCCAATTGACGAATGGGCAAAGCGCCATTGGGATCGACAACAAATTCTGTCAAATGAATTCCAAAGTCATCGGTAACTTCCAAGGCTTGTATCCTCTGCTCTGCAGCCTGACGTGTGTCTCTGTGCGGCGATAGAATTCCGTTCAACGTCTCGTAGAGAGCCTCCTTCAAAGAGCCCTGAACGTCGCACGCCGTCATACTCATCTTTGTAGGTTCCTTTTATTTTCTACTTCGTTAGTCCATTAATGTTGTCAAACCTGTAAAACAATTTGCATGGAACCAACATTATTCACGACAGGACTGTGAGCTGATTATAGGTGGATAAAATTGTTTTCTAACCCTTTAATGACTGATAACACGTTTTAGGAAATTTATAGAAAAGAAAATTATTATTTATGCAAAAACTTCCTCTTCTCTTTGGATATTCTTTTTTTTAATAATTATTTTTTTTCCCGAAATGTGATAAATATAGACAAGAGAATTTATGCACAGCGCGGAACCGAATAAAGGGTTAACCTATCGGGATTGTCAGTGGTGTGGAACGGTGAATTTCACCCAAAAACGATTAGACACGATAAGACAAAGTGGCCAGAGACGAGGCTAAAGATAGATGCTTGATATGAATTTTTTGTATATGAAGATATTTATTCGGAAACGAAGTAATCGGCAAATTGCCGGCCAGTGAACCTCGCATGTGACTCACAGTCGATTCGAAACACCGGCAAGACTTACCATTGTCATTGTCCGAAAATGATTATTTTTCGAATAATTTTGATAACCCTGGTAGTTTTATTATCCGCAAGGACGCTGCTGTGGTGGTAGTTACGTAGAAATAATGAGACTTTGTTGGGAGCGACGAATTAATCGAAGCGAATGTGTAACCGCGTGCGCGACAAAAGCATGGCAGTGCAGCACGACACAGGTTCCACTGGGTTAGCTCTAGTTCACTTACAATGCGCGAACTGTCGGGTTGACAAATTATTTTTTTAGCGATATTTCAAGTAATAAGTGCGCCTTTTTTAAATATTTAGATACAAGAATTTATAGACGCTGTACCTAGTTTTAAAACAAGATAATTCGGTAAATAACCGGTAAAATAACAGACGAATAAATGGTAAACGATGAGAAACTATGAGTATACGGGGATATATTTTTAGATATAAATTTTCGCTATTAATTGCTATACTTCGAATTGGCTGATCTGCAACCGGGTAGTAAAAAGTCGAATATGAAAAAATCTGGATTACATATATCCGTTCGGATAGGTTATAGTTATGATCGGGACGGAAATATGTAATCCATTTAAATGATTTTTTAGTACCAGATGTCTTTTTGGTACGTGGGGTTCTATCCTTCCGAGAGATGTTTTTTCCCACCATTTCTCGACCAGCAGTGATGTATACCAGAAATACATCACGTCCGGTTTGAAAATCTCATTGTCAGAACGAATGTGACGTCTTCAAGGGGAAATATCACTTTCGATTTTAAAATGTAGTTTTTCGACGGGAAGTGACGTCGTCTAGGGAAACGACACTACCCGTTTAAAAATCTCGTTTTCAACCGTAAGCGATGTCATCTGGAGGAAACGTCGGGTGACAGACAGTTGACCGAATGCGAAACTTGTATCATGATTGTGACTTGTATTGGGATTTTTATATTAATCACAAAATCATTGTACCATTAAACTTTTGTAATAGACTATGCAAACCTATTGGGGGATTCTGCACGGAAATTGCATTCAACCATGGATTCCTTCAATATATTTAGTTTAAAGATTTCGGACTTAATTTGCGCTAGAGACTTTCGATATGATGAGGTTCGTCATCATGCAAGTTTCGCATTCGGTCAACTGTCTATCCCCCGAAACGTCTATCGCTAAATATATTTAAAAATGTCCAGAACCCGCATCGAACGACGAGCCGTGCGCGTACACGCGCACGGGGTTGGTTCGTCCGTTCGACTCCGGTCTTTGACGGCCCCTCATCTCTCATTGGTAATTCGGCTGGGGCCCCGAGCGCCAGCGGACAACCGCGCTGCATTGGCTCCCCACTACAGCTCTCACGCCATTGGTTCGACGGTCGGTGCAGTTTACCTATATAAGGCGGCCGAATCACCCAAATGTAGCAGTCGGGTAGAAGCACCGAATCCTCGTGCTTCTTCTTGAATACCTTTCTCGCGAGCGAAAAGTGGGGAAGCACTGAACCCTCGTGCGCCCTCTCGAATAGCTTTTCCCATCAGTATAACGTGGGGGAGCACTGAACCCTCGTGCGCCCTCCCGAATAGTCTTTTCCATCAGTGAAACGTGGGGGAGCACTGAATACTCGTGAGCCCTCACGAGTCTACTATCCCCCAAGCGAAACATGGGGGAGCACTGAACCCTCGTGCGCCCTCCCGAATAGTCTTTTCCATCAGTGAAACGTGGGGGAGCACTGAATCTTCGTGCGCCCTCGCGAATCATCTTTCCCACAAGCGAAACGTGGGGGGAGCACTGAAACGTCGTGCGTCCTCACGAATCGTCTCGCCTCGATAGCCTTTGGTGCGGAACTCTTGTAGAGTGTCAAAAGGGGCTTAACAACTAATACCTCGCGGTTCCTCACTCACGCTAGACGTGTCACCATTACCTGATTGGGTACCAAGAAACACCTTGTCTAACATAGTAATATCTCCACGCCGTTTATCTCTTCGGTAAGAACTTTCCTTCCGGTTTAAAAATCTCATTGTTTGGCCGGAAGTGATGTCAGCTATGGGAAACGTGACTTCCGGTTTGCAAGTTTTGTTTTGTGACCAGAAGTCACGTTATCTAAGGGAAACGTTATTTCGGGTTTGAAAAATCCCCTTTTCCGTGTAAAATATCTAAACGCAAAACCGAAATACCCACTATCAATCTGGCTATTAGAAATATAATTTATTAATACTCAATTTTAAAAATTCTTGCCGAACATTTCCTTGCGTTTTCAAATAAATTAGCCAATTAATAAACGTACAAATCCATCATTATATCACAAAAGTCACTCTCAAACCGCGTCACACTGAACACATTAAAAATAAACCTAAAAAAAAATTTAAAAAAAAAAGTTCACTCGCGCGACCACGTCGCTCGACGATTATATTCTACAGCAGTTCACCGTTTGCAGTCGGAACTCACACATATATAATTCTCAAGGATTTGCAGTACAATAAATATTACTCAACTTTTGAGGGCGCGAGCTGCCACATTGGCTCATTTCACCTCTGGGGCTCACAGATTGTCGATACACTCGGGATTACACCAAAATTCGAACAGATTGGCCGCCCTGCTTAGAAAATCCTATTAAAACCAATAAAAAAAAAAATTAATCGGTATGAATGAGTTTTTTGTCAGGGGTATTTCCAATTCATAACCATTCTTGTACTCAATGGGAATAAATAGGTAATACTATGTACCTGGACGAAT
>JAPYZD010001890.1:0-18195 GCA_030522725.1 Ichneumoninae sp. B BG-2022a
CCAAAGTAACTCTCTGTGATTGTTAAAATATGATATTTAACTCATTTTTTGAGATATATATGCACGTTAGCCTGTACGTGGAATACCCGTTCATTCACTGGTAACTGGCCGTTCATTCACTAGCAATTTCGTTCATTTCCTAGTGTATCAGTCTTTTTGGCACTTTTCCCTTTATTTACCCACTGCCTTAGTCTCAAAACACACTCAATATTTTTTTTTTGCAATCATTACAATGTATAGTACAAACTATACAGATGCTAAAAACGATTCCGATAATTATTGTATTTTTACTTCTTTAGTGAATACAGCAAGTCGCTTATTCGTTAATTCACTGGTCGGCTTACCCTACTACCTTAAATAACAAAAAAATATATATTTGCAGAAATAAAAAAAAAAGAAAATTCTCCGTCTAGTTCCCGAGAGCGAGAGCCGACTCTTCCCCACATTAGCCGCAGCGGAACAGAGAAAGCCCACTTTCTCTTCTCCGTCCCTCGTTCCCTTTATTTACCCAATGCCTTATTCTCAAAACACACTCAATATTTTTTTTGCAATCATTACAATGTATAGTACAAACTATACAGATGCTAAAAACGATTCTGATAATTATTGTATTTTCATGTCTTTACTGAATACAGCAAGTCGCTTATTCGTTCATTCACTGGTCGGCTTACCCTACTACCTTAAATAAGAAAAAATATATATTTTCAGAAATTAAAAAAAAAGAAAATTCTCCGTCTAGTTCCCGTCGAGTGCGAGAGCCGACTCTTCCCCACATTAGCCGTAGCGGAACAGAGAAAGCCCACTTTCTCTTCTCCGTCCCTCGTTCCTCAAAGAGGATAGCCGCGGAGAGAGCGGCAAGGCAAGCCTCGAAAGTGCCTGTGTGAGAGAATCTCCCGGAGGCTGATATTATTCTTGGGTCTTCCTCTCGGTGGAGCATTATTAGTTCTGGCGTGTTAGCATACATGAAATATTGATGTAACAACCCCTACTGCCGCGTCGCTCGGCATCCTCGTCCTCTCCTCGGGACGCGGAGTCACCGGTGTCGAGAGTCCCGGGTTTCCCGTTACCGCATCACCTCCAGCGTATTTCCCTCGTACCCCTTTCTCCCGCGACAAGATCCCGTCCTCTCCTCTCGCCCTTTCGCCCGTGCACGCGTCCTCCGTTTTGTCTCCGTCGCTCCTCTCCGGCTGCCCTCTCCGCGATTCTGCAGCCACCGCTGCGGAGTCGTGCCGCTGCGCGAACTTTCCCTCGCCGTCTTGCTTAACCCCCGACACCAGAAGCAGTGGAAGCGCCGGAATGGGAAAGCCCGATTGCCTTAAAGCCACTCTTAAAGCCTCGAGGCCTCAGCCAACACCGTTATAAAGCTTTTACTCCGCCTCGGTCTCGCACACATTTAAAACCTAGAAGGAGCCCGGCACTCGTTAACCACGCCGGAGACTCGTCCGATGAGATCACAGCAATTAACGCTCACCGCTTAACCATCCGACCCAAACCCACAGGTAAACCCGGAATTTCTCACACACACGATCTCGGGCACTGCGCTCTAATTGTCGGTTCTACGACGATCTTTTTATCTCTGTGGATGCAGTATAAAACTAAATTGTCAATTAAACGTACCGAGACTTTAAATTTTGTTATGTTGCCTACAGTGATTGACAGTTGTACTTTTTCGTGAAATTAGGAACACCGGATAATTCAAGTTGTAAATATTTTGCCTGAAATTGCGTCAAGAATTTAATTAAACGTTATCATGTTTATTTTTAAATTGCAACGCACGTGGGTTTGCAGTTTTAGAAACAGTTTAGGTAAAAAAGGTTCCAATACAGTTCATTACTTTCTGAAGAAAGTTTTTTTTTTACAGTGTACACTGTAAAAATGAATTGCAAATTTAATGGATCGGAACTTGAAATTTGTTTACGTTACATATATTAATTATGTTATTATGTTATTATGTTAGGTTCATCGTAATATGAGACTCGTTCGATGTGATCACAGCAATTAACGTAGCTACGGTGTGCCACACTAGACAAATGAGCGCTGAAGTTTTACAATTGTTTATCTAAAATTGTATGGATTTATTGACAGTAAATGAGGTCGATTTGTATTATTGCATGTATCCTCAACTAAAATAAATATTAATCACGATGGTCTTGCAAGAACAACGATTGGTAAATGCAAATTTCTGTGACAGTAGGTTTTTGTTGGTTTTTTTCAAAGATCCATATTTTTTAACAGATTTTAATTTACCACGGCTCATATTATTTCTTAAACTTTTCTCTCCGAATTCACCGAGTAAATTTTTTGTACGTTCGACTATTGGACAAATACGGCCCATTGTTTAACCGGTGATTTCTTTTTCTCATAAACAAATTGCTATTTTTTTAAATGGCCAAAACAAAAAAAATGTACTCGAAGAATTCGTAGAGGAACGTTTACGAAGCGAAAAATATCGTTGAAAAATAGGGATTCTTCTTTGAAAAAACCAATGAAAATATATCGTAATGAAATTCGGCATTTATCGGTGTTTTATTTGCAAAAACGTCGTTATCAACAGTTTCCTTGATTGATGACGCATGCAGCAAAACAAATCGATTTGCGTCACTGTTGATAAATGCGCAATATTTTGGATAATCAATTGTGAAAATTTAGCACTCATTGGACTAGTCTTCCATGCAACAGCTAACGCTCACCGCTTAACCATCCAATCCACCGGTAAATCCGGTGGAATTCCTCACCGACCCGCTCTCAGGCACTTGTGTTCTAATTGCCGGATCAATGACGATCTTTTAATCTTTGTATATTAATTTTTCTTCGTTTTATTTTTTGTTCCTGTACGGGGGAGATATCTTGTGATTAAACGATGTGGATAGACAATATTAATTGAGGGCCTACCCTGCTTCGAGCCCTTGTCGTTGTGGAACGTTAGCGAGCTCGGGTTACCGTCCACCGAGTTGTTCATCTCCGCCTGTCCGTCCCAACCTGTAAATATTTCATTATTAATTCCTCGAAGACATTTAATTATACATCGAAATTTTTTCATTTTTTTCTTAGTCGTCGAATTTTTTTTTCTTTTAGTGTTGGAATCTTGTAGGGGAAAAATAAATAATTTAATTACCCTTTCGCGATGCATCGGTGGTGACTAGACTGGGGCTCGTGCTCGGCGGCGTCGATACTGCAATAGAAAAGGCACACGATTAATTTATGTACAAAGAAGCGCTTAGTTAATCGATGTATTTGCACAGGTTTTAATTATAGTGAGGAATTGTTTTTTTATCTCGATTTTTTTTTAGCGTAAAAAAACATGTGAGTGTGTGTGTGTGTATGATAAATTGAGGATAGTTGTATAACGATTTTTGCAAGGGTGGTTGAGAAAGGTACAGAGGATAAAATGGCAAGGCTGTGGAAGAGGAAGACAGGGTGCTCGAGGGTGTCGTTCCTGCGAGATAAAACGTAGGCGATTAACTCATGTATAAGGGGAATTCCACATCAAATCAGTTCCCGCCCCATATGGGTCTCGGCATTTGTTCAGATTTTTTTGCCACCTGTGAAATTTTAGGATCCTCGAAAAACCAATTCCGCAAAAGCCTTTTTTAAAAATCTGAAAAAATGCACACCGATTCTATGATTTAAAATATGATTTGTAAACGCCACACGATAATGGGGTCTCAATGTTTACTAGTTTTTCGCAAGTTTTTAGTTTCATTCATGTAGCAATTGGAATGTTTATTTTTTTAATTGGTCACAACTTTCTCAAATATTAATTGATTTCAATTTTTCTGAAGTTTATAAAAATACCAGAAGGTCCTAATACATAAAAATAAAAGTAAATATTGAGATCCCATTTAGTAGTCCTTAAAAATCATATTTTAAATCATAGAATCAGTGTGCATTCTTTCAGATTTTTTAAAACAGTATTTTTAGAATTGGTGTTTCGAGGATTAAAAAATGTCACTGTTGGTGTGAAAAAGTCTGAAAAAAGGGTAAAATTGACGTGGGTGAGGGAGATTGCTTGATTTGACGTGGAATGGCCCATAAATAAGCGCATAGCAAATTAACGTATTCGTACAGGATTTACACATCTTTTTTCATCTCAATGTAGTGCGAACGTGTGTGTGATAAATTGAGGATGGTTGCACGACGATTTTTTCAGGAGTGGTTGGGAAAGGCAAGGATGGTAAAATGGCAAGGGTGCGGAGGAGGGAAGACTTCCGGTCGGCGCAGTCGGAGGGTCCGTTATGGATCGCGCCACCTGTTACTAACTTCCCTCTCGAACGTATTAGCCCACCGGGCCGCGTCGGGGGAGCGGAACCACCTCGACCATAACCGACCGTGTTGGGCCGCTGGTCGACCGAATTCCAGATCATATTTTACCTCCGGGAAACACATCCCTCCTAACCCGGTCACCGAACCCGCCCCCCTCGCGCGGCCGCTCTCGACGAATATACTTGAATAATTATTCCTAATTTCGTCATTCGTCCTCGTCCCGGGCACGACCAGCCGCCTCCGCAGAGGAACCCGCCATACGATTTCGTACGATTTTACCACGGTGGAGTCCACGGGCTAGCGTGCGAAGCACAGCGGAAACCCGAGCGGAGACCTGCTCCGAATCGTCACTGACTACCTCATTTATTTCTCCGGCTTTGAATTTTCAACGAGATGGAGTGGCGTGCTCGAAAAGACTCGGCGATGTACGGTGACGAGTGGCCAAAACGAACCGCTTTTTCGGATGAAATTTTATTTTTATTTTTTATTTTATGTACCGTGGAATATTGGCGAAATATTCGTGGAAATTTAGGGAATTGTCCGGAGGTTTTTTCGAACTTTATTCGATCAGAGGTGACCAATACTGCCTGCGTATGTGAAGACTTTTTTTTTTACCCGGCCTACAATTGCTGATGCCCACCAATTCGTTAGGGGCATTCATTTCTCAGGCTTTGAATTTTCAACCGGTGGAGTGTCGTGCTCGAAAATACCAGAAGTGGACGCAGATGGCAAACCAAAAAATACCTCTTTTACAGATGAGAACTACGTTTTGACCTTTTTTTTGCCGTGCAATATTGGCAAAGTATTCGTGTAAATTTTGGGAGCTATCCGGTCGATGTTTGTATTTCATGCGATCTGAGTATTTCATTCGATCAGAGGAGACCAAAATTCGTCTACTTGCACAAGTGGCGACTTTGTTAGTTTCACTTTTTATATTTCTACCCATTAAAAGTGGCACCGACGTTTTTTTGTGCACAATTCTTTTTTTTTGTTAATTTAAAAAAAATGTTGCATATTTTAAATAAATGTTTGTTCATTGTACAAAAATGTTTGATAATTATACAAAAATGTTTGCTAATTATACAAAAATGTTTGATAATTATACAAAAATGTTTGCTAATTATACAAAAAAGTTTGTCCACTTTACAATAATTGTTTTTGTAACACTAACAAGGAAATAAAGGACGATTGTGGACAAAAAGAAACTTTGTTAAAAGTACAAATCTTTCTTACAGTGTGCCCGGTCTAAAATTGCGGAAGCTCAGTAATTCGTTCGCGTATGGTTCGCCTTGTGCGTGCGTGCCGACTGTAGCACGGGGGGACAAGAGTAGAAAAAAAGTACGGAGAAGGCAAAAAGTTTTTGTATGAAATATCTATCAATCATCGAATGTCCGGGTGACAGGGCGTTATATAACCCGCGAATACCGGGTTAAACCGGCGGTGATTTTATAACAGTCCCGACGGCTTTTTGTTTCGTCGCTCGCCCGGTTCAGAGTTCGGAAAATTTGCACACTCACAGGATAAAACTTTTCGGGGCAAAAAAAAAAATTGTCCAGGCATGCGGAAGATCGATGCCGAATGTGACGCAAGTATAATAACGACAGTACATATAGTGCGGTATAACTTCCGGCTGCAATTCGATGCCTTCGTAAAGGAAAATGCACCAATTTTTTTCCATCAAAGAAATTACTTTAGTTTGCAGCGAGAAATTAGTCCGAAAGTTCAAGTCGGCTCTTCGAGATTTTCCCGGTCGAGCTCGTCACTTAAACTTCCGAGATCCGGTACTTTGATGCTTATCCTCAATCAGAATACCGGCAAGGGATGATTTACTTTCTTCGATGTCATGAAAAAACAATTACCCTCGCAAAGCCCCTTGCAACATCACCGATCGAAAGAAAAAATTACCGACGCAACAGCAACCCTGGCGTGAAATAAAGATTTGATGAAGTTTTTTCTTAATTAAAAAATAAAAATAAAATAAAGTAAAAAATAATCCAACCCTCTCTGCTCCGGGTAATATATTCCTCTGGGGCCGTCTCAGTGAGTAATTAAGTAACGAGAAATATATCCTCGGCCCTTGCTTTTCCTCGAGAAAATATCTACAAAGGTCCAATCAACGATTCACGATTTTTTTTACTATAGAAATTACAGAAAAGCAACAAAATAAAAATAATAAGAAATAAAGAAAGAGCTCTGGAGAGGGCTGAAGGACTCAGGTCGATGGCTCTTTGCCAAAGTGTATAATCAACATAGGAATAAAACTAATATAAGGAGACACCTCTATAAAAATTGTTAAGCACTGGCAATAAATCTCTTTTACTACTAAAAAAGAAAGAGCTCTAGGCTTTTTATTACTGCTGATGAAGAGCAGCATCTGTCAATCGAATTTCATCAGCCGCAATAGCATCCTTCGTGAATCATCGACCCCATTATGAAAAGACAATGTGATGAAGTTTTCTTTAAAAAATTAAAATAAAAAAAATATTCTGATTTGCTTTTCTGAGCAATATATTCATATCGAGTTGTCTCAGTTAGTAATTAAGTAAAGAGAAGTATATCCTTGGTCCTTTGGTTCACGGTTCACAATTTTTTGAGCCATTGAGAAATAAAAAGGAAGAGCTCTGGAAGGCTTTTTACCACTGCTGACGAAGAGCAGCATCTGTCAATCGAATTTCATCAGCCGCAATAGCATCCTCCGTGAATCATCGACCCCGATATGAAATAACAATGTGATGAAGTTTTCATTAAAAAACTATAATAAAGAAAATAAATAAATAAATTCATATCGAGCTGTCTCAGTAATTAAGTAAAGAGTATATTATAAATATATCCTTGGTTCTTGTTTTCCCCGAGAGAACGGCGACGAAGACCATTTTTGAGCCATCGAGAAATAAAAAGGAAGAGCTCTGGAAGGCTTTTTACCATCGCTGACGAAGAGCAGCATCTGCCAATCGAATTTCATCGTCCGCAGGAGCATCCTCCGTGAATCATCGACCACTTTGCCGAGTCGTTCGAGCCGATCGTCGAGTTCCTCGGGGGTTCGTAATCGAGTAAAATCGGCGCGGAGGCGAGCTCATTCCGCCCGGTGAACGAGTCGGGGTGGAGAGATTACGACGATTCCGTTGAGCAAAGTCCTTCAGGATCGGCGGGAAGCGTCCGCATCGCCGTCGTCGACGTTTCGCGGCGAGGGTGTCCCCGCAGATATAAATAGGCGAGCGAAGGAAATTCATTTATCACTTTTGCGCGTCACGAACGGACGGAAGTGGAGGCGCGCGCGCTCGAGGACGCCGAAGAGAAGGCGACGAACGAGAGCGGTTGAGGCCTTTGGAGTCGCCGCGAGAAAAGAAGTCTGAGTATGGACAGGGGAAAAAATAGAGAATGAGCTGGCACGACGGAGAGAGAGGGAGAGTGTGGAGTCAAAAAAAGCGTCGGAGGAGCGCGAGAGAAATAAAGCGACGAAACGAGGGACGGGCGTTTTTGAGCCGCGAGACCAGCGAGGCGGCCTCGCGAAGAGAAAGAGGAGAGGAACGAGAAGAGAAGTTGCCATTTTGTTCAGCCCGGCTGAGTGGCAGTCAACCTCGGAGAGTTAGCCCGCGACTTTTCACTTTTGATTTATCGCGCCAACTTTTATTTCTCCCGGGATATATTAAAACCCGTTGTCCCGAGCATTTAACTTCAGTCGGTCTGATTGATGATTGGCTGTGTGTGTGGACCATCGTCGGACCGACGCTCCTCGACCCGCGGCTCTCCCCCGCGAGTGTGTGAGAATTCACTGCCCCCTCCCCCCATCCCCGTCCGACTGCCCCCTCGTCGATCACACGAGGGCCCATTAGCGCGATAGAGCTCCGGACAAATCGACCGAGCGCTGCTCGAGCTCTGTAGCGCTTGTACATTATTCCACATTATACGAAACCTCGAACTGCTCATATAAAAAATAAAGGAAAAAAATATTAATTCATTAAAGAAAATGAAGGGTCGGTGTCATCCGTTGAAATCTGGATGGTCGAAAGGTAGGACGAATTCTTTTTTATGGTAGGTTCGCGATAATGTATATTTTTTAAATGGTCTCTGAGAGTCGAATTTTGAGACGGTAGATTGAACTTAAGATCGCTCCTGAGATCACTGTTTGGCCCGAACTTCATTGCGTGCTTGAGGTCTGTCTTAAGTTTAGACTTAGGATCGAACCTCACTTTGAATTCAATTTCATGCTGTAGTGAGAACTTGAGTCTAAACTCGAATTCGATCGCAAGTTCGAGCTCGAGTTTGAGTGCAGACGTAAGATCGAATTTAAGATCAAACCTAAGCACGCAATGAAGTTTGGGCCAAACTTCGGTCTTCAGTCGATCTCCAGAGCGATCAGGTTGAAAGCTACGACGAATTTTTTAAAGTAGGTTCGCAATAATACATATTTTTTAAATGGTCTCTAAGAGTGGAATTTAAAGACGTCAAATTAAACTTAAGATGGTTCTTGAGATCACAATTTGGCCCGAACTTCATCGCGTGCTTAAGATCTGTCTGAAGATAGGATCGAACCTTACTTTGAACTTAGTTTGGTGCTGTAGTTCGAACTTGAGTCTAAACCCAAATGCGATCGTAAGTTCGAGCTTAAGATCTCTGTAAAGTTCGAACTATGAGAAGCGATAAGAAGTTATCCAAAAGAACTTGTCGCCCTCCACTCATCGTTTTGCACCCATCTTCACAGTCACTGATCGTATCATTGAGGAAAACAATTGTTCTTCAGAAATTATTTCGTAGAAAAGACTCAAGAAATCCTTTTGCCAGATCCCCTATTCATACAGCATAGTGTCACGAAAGTTAATCGCATTTGGGATCCAGGTGTAGATTCTACGCCGAAAAAGCGTTAAATTTCGATCTTAAGTTCGAATTTGAGTTAGAACTACAATCACATTTGAGTTCCAACTTCGAACTTAAGCATGAGATCAAGTCCGAAGTGAGGTTCAATTTTAAGTCTGAACTCAACTTCGATTGTAGCTCGAGTTCGATATTCGATTACGTTCGAACTTGAGAGTGAAACTTAATGATTTTCGTGTAGACTCTATATCTGAATCCCAAACGCGGTTAACTTTGATGACACTATGCTGTCATGAATAGATGATCTGGCAAAGGCATTTCTCGAATTCATTTCTATGGAATGATTGCTAATTGTTCTCGTCGATGGCATGAATCATTGGTTGTGAAGATGGTTGAAAAACGGTACGTGGAGGGTGATAAGGTGATTTTTTGGAAATCTGCTGATCCCTTTTTTTGTTATTTTGAACTTAAGGTCGATCTTAAGCTCCAACTTACGATCGAATTTTAGTGCAGACGTAAGATCGAATTTAAGATCAAACCTAAGCACGCAACGAAGTTCGGCCCAAACTTCGATCTTCAGACGATATCCAGACCGCCGATCTCAAGAGCGACCCTAACTTCGAACTAACGTCTTAAAATTCGACCCCAAGACTCAAGAACGAAAGTTTTCGTTTTAAATTCTCGGTATACGAGAACAAGGCTGAGCTCCAAGTTGTAAGGAACGAGAAGAAGAATGATAGGACGAGAAAGCTGCGACGTCATTGAGCTAATATATGACGAGCCTTTGGGAGGGTGCGGGGGGGGGGGGGGGGGGATAGTCGTTCTGCGAAGGAAACTCGTTAAAATCTCGAATACCCCTTAATTACTCTAATGGTACCAGCATCTTTGTCTGTCTCTCTATCCGTCACAATTTCGCCTCGGCGGTAGGGAAAGGGTGGATATTCCTTCTTCCCTCTTCGGCGGAGTCCGGGAGCATCCCGTAACAGTGTGTCCCGTTCGCTTTTCTGTTCCTCGGGGCTTCTGCGTGCACTGCAACATCGCCGGCCGCAGCTCCGATCTCCTCTCCTTTCACTCGTCGGGGGCTTTGAGAGGATTCGTCGGTGAAGATGGATGGAGGGAGATAGAGAGAAGACAGCCGGCAGAAGGCGACTGGCAATTTAAACATCGCCGGGCGTACTAATTAGAATATTGGTACGGCGGGGACGGCTCCGAGGGCCGCCGACTCCTTGTTCCCCTCCCTTACCCCGGCCAATCTGCCATCGCTCATTGGTATCTCGTCGGTGGCTCGTTGTTTACGTAGCTGAGGCAGCCCGGCCGTTCGGGAAACGGAAACTAAAGCAGCCGGAACAGCACTCCTTTCTCGCTGTCTTTCCACGATTGTTCAAAGTACCATTCCCCATTCGTACCTTCGACGATAAACATAATACCCGAGTAAAGAATCGTCGGGGGAGGGCGGCAAAGTGCACTCTCGTTATTGCCGATAGTTCCGACCGGCGTCGCGGGAACGCCCTCGTTATTCGCGCAATTATAACGAAGTACCGTCGAGAAGTCGCCTCACCGATATTCGTCGGTTATTCCTCGATTCGTCGCTACATCGTCGCCCACAGTCGCGTCTTGTTTTTGCTCGGTAGGTAAAAACGGATGAATAAAATTTCTGGAACGGTCCCGTAATTTGAGAGAAAATAAAAATATCAATCCGAGTAGAAGTTTTCACGCTTTACATCGGGCTCTGATGCAAGTACTGAGAAGGCCTGATAAGGCCTTGTCAGGACCCTATCAGGGCCCGATGTAACGCTCGAAAATTTCTACTCGGGAATGACTCAAGTAAAATTCACTCGCGAGCTGTCGAAGAAAACAATTTTTTCAATCCCACTTTCAATTCTTGCAATTCTATACGGAATTGCAAATAATTTTGTAATTATTGCAATTCCGTAAAATTGCGGAAAAAATATTTAAAAAATCGAAAATGTCTACTCGGGAATGACTCAAGTAAAATTCGTTCGCGAGCTGTCGAAGCAAACAATTGTGTCAATCCCACTTTCAATTCTTGCAATTCTATACGGAATTGAAACGACATCATGTCAGCTTGACAGTCTTGCCGTCGATGTTTCACTATCGTATGGAATTGTAAGAATTGAAAGTAGAATGTAATTAAAGAAAATTTCTTTGGCAACAAAGTGTGTGCAATTTAAATTGGGTAGACATTTTTTCGCACGCCAGCGTCCGATCTTTCATTAATAGTCGTATTGTATGTATTCTTAATCGCAATACCGTCGGTAGTTTCAGCGGCAAACTTATCACTTATAATCAGGGCGGACCGGCGACTAAATTATTTTACTAGGGGCAACGTTCGGTCTCCTTTCTTCAGCATTTAAATTTAATATACTTCCACGATACTAATTAATACGGCCTCCAATAATTCATTCGATACCCTGACAGACCGTTACATTTCATGCGTTTACTTTCCTCGAACAATTCGCCCACGCTCTTGCGTACTGGCAACATAGATGCTTTTCCTTTTTTCTAGTAAAAAAAAAAAAAAAAAAAATACGAAGCTCAGAGAAACGGCAGGAGCTTCGGCTCCGCGGTGGTAGACGACGGGCCGCTGGTGGGTTCTTCTACTTTCGTCACTTTCGCCGGTCGGAGGCTGTGGTTCGAGGAAGAGGATTAGTATGCGGTGGTTGTCACACTTCTCTCCCCTCGCGCTTCGCCCCCCTGTTCAATCTCCTCGCCGGGCCTCGGCACCTTCCCGCCGCCGCCCCCGTCAGCCTAGCTTGCCTTCCACCCCCGGTCTATCGGACTCTTTCTCTCCCGCAGCCGAGAGCAGCATCCGAGGCTAGACCGTTAATTTTCCATCTCGTGACTCCAATCAATCTTACAGGCCCGTCAGCGGCTCTTTCTCTTCCTCTCGCACTCTCGCCCGCTCCCCGGCCGTTTCGTCTCGGCTTGACTCGATCTATATGGGCCCCCGACTGGGACGAGAAAGAAGCGTTCCTGCACCTCTCTCGACCTTCCTTCCTTTGCCATCGTCTTTGCCGTCGCCGGTCGGGCGTCTCACCTTCCTCCCTCCCACCGCCCGTTCGATACGTCAACGGCACAGGGAGGTGTCGCAACTACGAAGCCTTTCTACAATTTCGCGTCACGAACGAATGAAATCGGCGAGCGTATAGCGGAGTGACTGGCGGTGGCGCGGACGAAGGCAGAGAAACCGAACGGAGGAACCTCTGGTAATTTCGTGTCTGAACATCTGGAGTCGCGTCGGAGTGTATTTTTCCACGGGGCTCCTATTCGCGGGACGACGAAACGACGCCGGTAGAATCGGCCTTGCAGACATCCTCTTAAACTTATTAATTCCATATTTCTAACAAGAAATTATATTCTTATTAATTATTACTTATTAATCCGATGTCTGTTTAAGAGACCAGCCGATGCGGAAAAAAATTAATAGTAATAGCGGCGATCAAAATATTTCTTGTTAGGAATAATAGGGGAGAGCGGGGCAAAATGGGATGATGGGATAAAACCCAATTGTCCAATAACTTTTGGATGGCGTCGGCGATTTTACGTGGGGCCAAATGGGTCGAAAATCCGGATGTATCTTTGGGAGAAAATTGGGCATGAACAAATTATTGGAAAATTGAGTTTTTGCTCCCGCTGTCCCATTTTGCCCCGCTCACCCCTAATAATCTGCATAATAATGAAGTTCATGTCGATTGAACACTCACACCTTTACTCACAGAGTACACGCGCAAAAAAAAGTATAAAAAAAGTATTAAAAAATATAGAAAATGGAAGTATCAAAAGTATTAAAAGTATGTCGTATTGGACTGAATTATACTCAAATTATAATCCTCTGATCTATCGCTGAGGAGTATTAAGTATGAATATGGTATATGGCACAATTTTCGACCATCAATTATGAAGCTAGTATACAGAGGAATATTCGAGTATCAAGTATGAAGCTTGCATAAAAATTGAGATTCGAGCTTCATAGTTAATACTCGAATTTCAACCTGCATACTAACTGAATACTTCATACTCGAATCTCAATTTTTATGCAAGCTTCATACGTGACTCTCGAATATTCTTGGATATATTAGCTTCATATTTGATACTCATATATTACAACGTATATCAGATTCGTACTTAATACTCTTTAGCGAGAGATTAGAGGAGTATAATTTGAGTATTATTCAGTCCAATACGACATAGGGTAAAAGTGGTGAATATAGCCCACCTCGATGAACATGTAAATCAATGATATATGGACCGGGCCATATTCCCCACTTTTACCCTACTCTTAATACTTCCATATAAAAAGAAAATGGTATACTATTTTTTCCCCTTTTTTTGAGCGGGTACTCACAGATGTTCACACATATACTCACAGATGCTCACAGATTCCCATAGATACTTATACATACTCAAAGATACTCACAGATTCTAACAGACGCTCATACATATACGCCGTGCACGCGAAGCGTGCGCGTTAACATAACCGTTACAGACAATAATATTTTTAACAAAAAAAATTGGTAAAATTTGCCAACAAAAAGTAGCGTTAAATAAATATATAAAACAAAACGAGCCCGTCTTATTTCGTCTTCGTAAAAATTTTCACCGTTCGGCGATTGCATCCGAGTGAAAACATATCTTCCCTCGGGGCGGGTAGGCGAGGCGTCAGCGGGTTGCGAGACAAGAGATACGACAATGCGCAGCGTTCAAGGGGTTGACACTTTTCCGATTCGTTTTTGCAGCCTCGTCTGAAGCCCGAGTCTGAAAGTGGGTGTTGGGATGTTGACACGCGTACTTTTCCGTGTCGCGGATGATTAACGATCCTGAAACGCGTCGCGGTTCCATGCCCTCGAGATATCCGAAAGACGCGCTTGTTTCGTCGTCTCCGTTGCGGAGCCGGGAACGAACGGGAGGCCGTGTGTACGTAACGTGTATCGTTATAGCGAAGAGCCCCGCGAGGAGATACGCGAGAGTGGCACGAGGCCGAAGGGGTGAGAAGGTAAGGTTGCTCCCAGTCGCTGTTTCAGACAGCAGCTTCGGGGCCTCGTTCGAGTTGTTCGGTCGCCTCGTCGCCTCCAACCTCGGCGTGTTCACTTCCGGCTTTTCGGGTGGAAACGTCGCTGCGCCACCCTCTCCCCGTCGCGGCAGGCATTTGCCGCTGTCTATACTTTTCACAATACGGGGATATTATATGTATAGACGAGCGCCTGTGTGGCGGTGCTGAGAAGAAAACTGCAACTACCGGCAACAATAACGTGGTCGGATGTGGATTCGGTCGAAGTTTCGCAGTGAACCGCATACGGTTTTCCACGTGGACTTGGAGCGGGAGATGCGGAGTCGTGGGTCGTTCGAGCTGGGAGGGTCGGGGCTGGGTAGTGGGGCATCACGGACTCAATCTAATATTTATATCAAATTTTTTGAAGAGTTTGATTTTGGGGCGTAGTTTTCAATTATGTATTTTAAGGCATGTGTGAGTATATTTCGAAAGCGAATGCACCGCATACGTTTTCCACGTGGACTTGGCGCGAGAGATGCAGAGTCGTGGGCCGTTCGCGCTGCACCCAGAAAAATAATTTATTTGATGGCCATCGTTTATTTGGTTTAAGTAAAATATTTATTTCATTTAAATAAATATTTATTTTATTTAAGTAACCACTTACTTCATTTAAATGAATATTTATTTAAATCAAATAAATATTTTACTTAAACCAAATAAACGGTGGCCGTTAAATAAATGATTTTTCTGGGTGTGTGAGGATTGTGGCTGGGTAGTGGGGCAAAACGGACTCAAACCAATATTTAGATCATATTTTTTTAAGACTTTTGACATTAGCGCTTAATTTTCAATTTTGTATTTTAAAGGCATGCGCGAGTATATTTCGAAAGCGAATGCACCGCATACGTTTTCCACATGGACTTGGCGCGACGGATGCACAATCGTTGGCCGTTCGAGCTACGGGAGGGTCGTGGCTGGGTAGTGGGGCAAGACGGACTCGATTAAATATTTATCTTGATTTTCAGTTATGTATTTTTAAATGGTATTAGAAGGGTTTTTTTTTTAACTGACCTCTGTAAAGGTAAAAAGGGAAATGACTCGAGTGCCCTAAAAAAATGCGTAAATGCATCTCGGCCTCCGGCTCGAAAAATTGTTTTCCACGTGGCCTGGCTGGGAGGGATGCACAGTCATTGGCCGCTCTCAGGAAAGTTAGTTATAGTTCGGCAACAGGGCAAAGCGGAAGCGTTCCAATATGTGTAACAAAATTATCGGAAACTCTCTGAATATCAAACTTTCATCTTTCACTTACACATTTTTTAATTGAATGACAGGGATTTTTTCAAACGGCCATTAAAGCTAAAAGGTAAATTACTCTTGCACCATAGGGAAAAAAAGGACAAAATCCATTTTGACCTCCGGTTCGAAAAATTGTCGGGTCCCGATCGGCGAAGGAGGAACGCGCTCCCGAGATGTAGAGGGGGACGACGGTGGCGGCGCGTGAGTTGGCAACCTCTGGGAAGTTTAATGAAAAATCGAAAGCTAATATACGCGGGAGGAAGACCGGGTCGGGGGCGGTCGGGTCGCGCCAGTGAGTGCCAGCACTAGCGCCAGCCGGAAGGCTAATCTGAATTCTGAGGATATTGCAGTCACATGTCAATCTTTCATCTAATAATAGCTCGCTCTCTGTCTCTTCGGTTTTCCACTGTAGCCGGCTCGTCGGGGATTCCAGCTGGATAACGCGGACGCTTTGGCGCCACCGATCGGACCGGTCGCCGGCCACAATCACCGCTACGGGACACGTCTCTTCGAGTTCATCCAAGCTACGTTCGATTTATTTCCAGCCGCTGATTCTTTCGATTCCGATCGCTCCGTTCGAAATATCAACGGCTTTGACTGAGACTTGTTTGGTGGTTCGTGTACACAAAAATCCAGTGTCAATCCCGCGTCACCGATCATATCGCCTGAATATCCACACTATAAAAGAAATTCGTATGAAATTTTATGTAGCGGTACTGGAAGTTTTTATATGTAAACTGGTATATTAAATTTCATGTACTGTTGTGATGGAAAATTAAGGTACAGTGTATTAAAAACTTTAGAAATACTTTATTTTTGTTTAAGTTTGAAAGTACTTCGAATCCGATAATTTACTTTAATTTCACTGTAAAAGTACTTACATTTTTCATTACAATTGTACATTTAATGTATTAGTTTTTGCATAAGAATTTCCAGTCCGGTGTATTAAATTTACAATTTTTCTTAACAGTGCAGCTGATTTTCAGGGGATATTTGCACTATAAAAAATTGGAGCCTGGATTCACACTGATAAGATTGTAAATGTAATGCACCGGGCCGGAAGTTTTTATGCAAAAGCTGGTACATTAAATTTCCTGTACAATTACGATGAAAAATTAATATACTTTTTCATTGAAATCAAAGTAAACTATACAAATTTAAGTACTTTCATAGTAAAATTGAATAATATTATAACAAATGAACCATTCCCAATATCTTCAACGCACTGAATATAATTTTCTCATCACAATTGCGCATGCAATTTAATACACCAGTTTATGCACAAAAATTTCCAGTATAAGTACATTAAATTTTATCCCAATCTTTTTTATCGTGTAAAATCCCATAAAAATCAGGTGCACAACACCGGAGCTCGGCCGAAGTAGGACCGGTGGCCGGCCAGAACCGGCGCAGCAGAGCACATTTCTTCCACTTTAGTCCAGCACCGTTCGTTTTATTTCCAGCCTGATTCTTTCGATCCCAAGCGCACCGTTCGGAATATATCCGGCTTTGACGAGGACTTGCTCGGCGATGTGTACAAAAAAATCCAGTATCAATCCCGTGCCACCGATAATATCGGCGGGTCGCTCGACACGTCCTCGATGGCGCAGAGCTGTGTCGCCTTGGGAAACAGAACGCTCCTTTGTGGAGCCCGCTAATTAAGTCGACGCACTCAACCACCGCAATTCTCACTGTAATTTCCGACGCTCCTTTGCGCGATGGGCTAACCCCCCCCCCCCCCCTCCTCCCCCTCCCCCTCCACCTGTATCCGTAGAATAAATATGTGCAGAGAGACGCGCAAAGCCAAACAGCTTGTTACACCCCCGTTCGAGCCACGATCGATAACCGAACGTCGGGAGTATCGAGTCCTCGTTAATAAAAAAAAGGAAGCTCGCAATTTGAAGGAAACTCTCGGTGTGTATTCGGAGCTTAATGCGGAGTTGATTAATCGGGCCTTTGTCAGCTCCATCGGGAATCAGTTCTTGGCCCGAGTATATCGGTTATCGAGAGAAATTAACATTGCATCGGAAATGAGAGCTCTTTTATAGGGGATTGACAATTTTACGATTTTTTTTCCCCCCTCAGACTTTGCTAATGGATAGCTCGACGGAATAAACCCGGTACGGCTGAAGCGGTAATTGATAGACAGGAGCCTCGGTGAGAGAAGCGTTGTCTGCGAGTTTCTGCGAATTCTCGGGGAAAAAAAGATAAGGTAAATGTCCCGATTCCCGACCATGCTCCCTTTACCGACCATTTCAACATATAACGTCATTTACGCGGCAGCCAATGCATAAAAACCTTTATTAAGGTAAAGGTACCAATGATCGGACGGTTAAGAGCAGCCTAAGATTCCAGCACTTATTAATTTATCAAGAACATTTTTTTTCTTGAAATAACCGAAACCAATATCAAGTTGATAGTTTATATTTTCCAAAAGTCACCGGTTAATTATAAAAGGATAATTATTTTTTTAATTACGTAAGAAAGTATCAAGAGAGCCCAAATGTACCGATCTTCGGACGCGCTTTTTCGGCACGTCCCTATATTCGGACACTGCATGTCCCAATGTTTCGGACGATCGCAGATTTCGAGAATTCTGATGTGCGAACGTTTAGTTAATATTGACTGAAAGAATTCCTTTGCGATTTATCAATTAAATCAATGAAAACAATAATATTCACGCAAAACAATAATGAAGATAAGATACGTAGAATACTGGCCAACCTAACCTTTTCGTACTGTCCGATTATTAGGTCGCGTATGTAGTAACGCTTGTACCATTCTTCGGACACTATATCGTCGGTGTTTTAACA
>JAPYZD010001891.1:0-32061 GCA_030522725.1 Ichneumoninae sp. B BG-2022a
CATGATTCTGATATTAAATTATAAATTTATAATACATACATTATAATAGAATTTAAAAAAATAAAAATATTGATGAAAAAAAAATATATATATACATATGTGATTACGAATAATCGAACTACCTATAGGAACGTACCTATAGGAACGAGAAGAAGGGCCTGGGATGGGGATCGAACTGCCTACCTAACTGTTATGCCTACCTATAAACCTAACACACTACCGACTACGCTATTCCTAATTTATATATTACTTTTTTTCAAATACCTTATAAGTTACATCGAACATTACAGGTGACACATTAACATTATTTGCGATTCGGGACAATCCACGATATGTCAAAAATCTGAAAATCTTCAAAAATCAAAACCATTGATGTAGCATAATAATAATGCTCGGAAGTTTCATCGCGATCGAAAATCAAATCTCCATACCAACTGGCAGCTCACGCAAAATCGTCTGGGGAAAATCGCGCAACTGTTGGAACTCGACAGCACAACCGTTGGGCGCGCGGTACTATACTAAGTACAATAAAGTGCAGACATTGCTACAAAGTAACGACTCCTAGATATTGCCCGCGTAACTCAATGATTTTATAAATGTTTAGTCTACTCTATAGCCGTATCATTACTAAATCGTATATAGCAAAAAATTATGAAGCATGCGCAACTAACTTGGTGCATTTTATATGCGTCTGAAGAATAATATTAAACACTTGTGGGCGCAAAGTATGGGAATAATTACGATATGCCGTAAAGGGCACAGCGGCCTATGCATAGCGAATTTCACGATGCGTTTGGTTAAAATCGTAATTTTTCCACTCCATCCTCGAATTACTATACGAATCTGGTGATTATTATTATATTTTTCTCTCCGTGTGTGTTGCCTAGCTGACGCGATCCGCACAGTCGAAAAATCACTTCTGCACTCGTGAATCACATTTGGTTTCGGGGAATTGGTATTTTTGAAAACTCATCTGTGAGGTGATTGCATGGTCATAAGGTGATGTCTATAATGTTGCTCACTTCATATCCGATACGTCCGATCATGCGCAGTGTTGCACGGCCGCTTGTTACAATTGACCCGTGTTACTTTTGTCCCCGGTCTCCCCTACAGTTCATTGTAAAATCAGCAAAAAAGATATCTACAAAACCAACTGCCCAATTACTACTCCCACTACCGGTAGGGGAGACCGGGGACAAAAGTAACACGGGTCAATTGTAACAAGCGGCTCCGCAACGCTGCGCATGATCGAACGCATCGGATATGAAGTGAGCAACATTATAAACATCACCTCATAAGGTGGTGTTTATAATGTTGCTCGCTTTGCGAAGCCAGTTGTCACTTTGCGCAGCCGCTTATTACAATTGGCCCGTGTTACTTTCGTCCCCGGTCTCCCCTATCACATCTGTTTAACCATTTTGAAAATTAGTTGTGTTTGCTTCAATTCGAATTTGGCTTAAAAGAGTGTCGCCCGCGAGTATTTGGATACTCGCGGGCGACACCCTTTTCCAGGGTAGAATTATTGTTCGCTTATTAGGGATCGCTGGTAAGTCAGTTTCTATTATTATAGTAAAGTATAAAAATGTTTCCGATAAGGGATATTTTGTTTTTCAAGTAGTAACCGTTAAATGCATTTGCTTTTGATAACTTCTATCTAGAATATGATTGGAATTTTATCATTTAGCCTAGAATTCGCAACGGATTTTAGTCTGTTGTGGGCATATCTGATGCCTGTCTGCTACCCGTAAGACCTACGACGATAGCCATATGTCTGAGGCTGACACCTAGCCGGGCGCGACGAAGCTCCGACCTCAAGAATCGAATCGGCGGCCGGTAGGGAGGATGTAAAATAAGGAAGGATTCTGAAGAGATAGAGAAGAAGCCTAAGTCATCGGGATTAAAAACTACGATACCACAATACCATAAATTCTGATTTTCAATGTAAAATTGCATTTTTCAAACTCTTCATATCGTCAACAATTCTGAGACTGTTGTATTTCAAGAAATACAATTGCGTGTTAAAAATAATTCTACATTGTTTATCGATGAATGCCAATGCGCTGCGGATATGATTTGATTTCAGCCCTTAAATCTTTCGAAGTCAACAAGACACATCCCACTCGCCATAAGCAGCCGATCCCGAGACACCGACGTACTGCCGCTGTCACCAGTGCACGTATCCTTGCGTCGAACGGCCTGTTTATGCGGAAAGGGCACTTGCACTCGTCGAACGATACAACGGCTCTCGTATATAGGGGCATGGATCAAGTTTTATGTGTATGGGTGAGGCTGAAATTAAAAGTTGAAATCCTGTCATGAATGATTTTATTGCAAAATTTTACGATTGTCTGGACCAAAGAAACGTACATCGGCTTTTTGGGAAGCTTGTATGTACGTTATATGATAAAAGGATCCTTCAAATTGCATTCATGTATTTACTTTCTCATTTTGATAATTTAAAAATTGTTTACGACCCTGAAAAATGCCACTTTTGTATATAAATGCATGGTCTCTCTAGCTATCTTTTTAAGCTTGCCGTCGAAACACCACTGTATTTCTTGATACGTTGTGACTTTATGACGCGTTAAGCACTTTTTCAAATCCCATTCGAAAAAGGTGGTTATCACGATTGACTCAGTTACGACAGTACGGGTGGCCCTGACATGTACCAAGGGATGAGCCATCGTTATATTACTGAAGTTATTTATCCTGAAGTGATAGTATAATAAAATAGTAATTTGCGATGCAAGTGCGGTAAAGTGAAATTTATACGCACGCACCGCACTAGTATCGTATAATACTTTCGATAACGAATACAGGAGAAATGCTACTCCGTGCTTGCTGATTGTGGCGCTGTACAGCCAGCATGCGTAAAGTACGAGGCGCGTGCAATAGAGTAAAATCGACCCGATGTATGCATGCGTCAGGTATTTATAGTACGCTCGGCTGTAAAGCGCCACGTACGCCACTCTCGGCAGGCACGAAAAGTAGCGCTTTTCATGTATAAGTTACTTACCTATATTATACGAAGGTACAAAAAAATTTGCTCATACTAGTTTATCGCCTGTATGCGAAGTTTTTGTGTCTCGACGAAAAATATATCTGACTTTTTTATGTTTGACGTTGTTTCAGATGCTACGTTGGTCGCATACACGCAATGAGTCCTCACTACTACTGTAACTACTACAAAAATTAAAAACAACCGCTTGTACACATGATTTTCAACATTGAGACAAAGCCGATAATATGGACGATAATTTGATCAAGATAGAAGATTCGGTTTTGAACCGACCGATTCCATCATTCGTTGACTTTTGATAAACCAAACCTTTGATAAATTTAACCTTTGATAAATCAAAGGTCTTGTTATCGGATACGTATCATTGACGTCAGTGACATTTTCCCGCAGGACGTCTCTACCGGTAGAAAACTCAAATGTTCAAATTGGGAGTAACATTTCCCGTATAACGTCACTTCCGGTCAAAAACTGAGATTGACAAACAGGAAGGAACGTTTTCCTCTATCACATCACTTCCCGTTAAAAATCTCATTTTTCACCGCATACGTTTCCCCAAGATTACGTCACTTCTGGTAAAAATCAAGATTATCAAATCGAAAGTGACGTTCTTCCCCATGTTTTCGTTACCAGTGGAAAAATTAGATTTTGATACACGAGGTGACGTTCGTCAGTTTCTCTTCAAGTGCAATGTTACAAAAGGTGAGTCACGAAAGATTACCGTTGAGGATACGAAGAGCTATTTAGCATTCCCGAGCGGTTTTTGGTTGAATTTTCATTTTTACGAGATTAAATACATGAATCAATTTTCGGAGTGGCCAAAGTTCATCTCGCTGCACCATTTTTCACTCGGTCCCCGGGATACAGAGGGAAAGCGTTCGCCTGTTCCTAATTGATAAATCAAATACATCGCACGCGCTCGATGTTTGCACTCGGGAAAACGTGACCGGAGTTAGAGGCTCTCCCGTCTTTTGTACCTACACTTTCTTTGTCGTACACGGAATACTACTGCAATAGCATTAAATAACCGGAGGCATCGGCGCGACAACTTTTAACGATAGAACTTGTGATCCCTCGGCAAATCAACTTTTACGTTATTTGTCCTTGCCGACGACGAGTCAGCAAATAAGTTTTGACGGATACGGAGAGACCAATGAATATAGAAATTCGCGTGGAGAAAGCGCCTCGCACCGTTTATCACATTTTTTTTTCTCTCCATGTTTGCTCTCCGAGTCTCCGATCGATAAAGTTTTCTGCTTATCAGTGGGAAAAGTCTTCGCTCGTAAGAATAACAATAATAATTCAATTTCACTACTACCGAGTAAACAAAGGTATGGCATTGGAAAAGTGCGGTCGAATCTCTACCGTCGAGGTACGATAAACTTTTCAGGCACCCCTTCCCCCCCAAAAACAACCTCGTGAAATCGCGTGAGCTCATCCTTTCGACTTTACGAGAATTTGCTCGGTGCAATTTTTCCGGTAAACAAATAGGGCCAATCCGCACGAATCGCTTCCACGACGATTTCCCGTAGCGGTCTATCCGTAGTCCGATGCGTCACGTAACTTCACAGCGATTTAATAGCTCTTGGGCCGTAACTCGTGAAAATCTTTCGCTCCCTACCGAGCCGTGCGCATCTGAAACTTTCACGGCCCTTATATCGTTGTTCGCGATTGCCGAGGGGAGAACTTTTTTACTGGATGTCTCGTCGCCGTCGTTGGAGGTTTTCGAAATTGAACTTAATATATCCGACGCTCGTAAAACGTAGATCGTCCAAACTCGGATCGCAGTATGCGCATATGGAAAAGGGATTATGATTTCCTCTTCTATTCAACGACACAATCACTTTTTCCCTTCCATTCTCATAATCTCTTTTTAATGAGAACGAATATTTATACATTCACACATATACATATAGGTATATATATGTATATATATATATATATATACATATTGATATATATATAGATATATATATATAAACACAGGAAGTCGAAAAATAATCGTGCGCTTCGCGCATTCGTTCGACACGTGTTGAGCCTTCAGAAAAATAAACGAAGCTTATCGGATTTCGATTATTCGATAGATGCTACCGTGTGCGTTTAGTTTTTTTTTCTTTTTTTTTCCAAGTAGATCGACGGACAAAAAAAATAGAAGTAACGACCCACAAATTTTATTAACGCGAAAAAATTTACTGTGCATTTACGAATGGCCCCATAAAGCTTGGCTCGACGTTTACGTCGTCCCCTCTCCAACCCACAATTCGCTTAAAATTAATACAAAAATCGGCTAAGCCTTGTAATACAAGGATGTAATGTGTACGAGTGTGTGAGTGTATGTGTGTTTGTTTGTCTGTTTGCTTTTTTACATAATTTACATAGTTACATCAGGAACATCAGCGAGCCGTTCGAGCATTGTCTCTTATCTGAAAGTCCTTATTTATCACGTACATGTAGACTTAAAAAATATCTATTCGCATATATATATATATCACTTCGTTTATGGTATTTCTTCCCTCGAAGATACGCGAGGGACATTTTTTCTTCTTTTCTTTTTATCGTTATTTCGGAAGCTGCTAAAGATTCTCGTTTATTTCGGCTTGGATCGCTTGATCCAGCTGTAGGCTGCGATCCAGGCAATCACGGACGGCTTGAAGGATAAGGCCGACCCGCCTGTCCAGGGCAGTCAGATGAGGCTCCCAGAGGATGGGCGCCACCGGATCCGCCGCCAAGCTTTGACGCATCGCCGAACTAAGTCGTAATGGACCGTTGTGAAATCTGTTGGGACGTACAAAGTCGTTTAAATAACATTCTCGACGTAAACCCACGGAAGTCATACACTGAAAAAAAATTGCTTGCGGGCTGCCAAAGAAAAAAAAATGTTATTCCGATTCTACTTTCAATTCCTACAATTCTATATGATATTGAAACAACGACGGCAAGAGTCTCAAGGTGACGCGTCATCGTTTCAATCCCGTATGGAATTGTTAGAATTGAAATAATTTTTTTTTCTTTGGCAGCCCGCAATGAAATTTTACTTGAGTCAATGATATTTTTTTTTCAGTGTATCTTTATTATCCAAAGGAAATTCTTAACAAAGTTATTAATGACAATGGCTACAGGACGATTACGGGACTCACTTGAGGAGGACGCCGAGCGTGCTCTGTCTTATTACGCAACATTGCAGAAGCGGCGCGAGTATCGAGGTCTCGTCGTGGAAAGGCCTGCCGAAGCCCCGTCCGTGATCGAGATGCAGGGTAAAGCTGTCGTTACCGAATATCTTGAAAGTCTCGTAATGATGCCTGTCCATGTTGCCCGTGAGAAAATCAAGAACGGCCATGTCAATTAGGTCGAGGAGACGTCGTCCCTCGTCGTACGGCGGAATGTCTCTCACGAGGGTACAGTATTCCGAGTCTGGAAGCGTTAAAAAAATTATCAATCCATTTTAGAGATAAACAATTTATAAGATTGGTTTTATGAAAAAAAATCCGCGGACTTTAGGATGGGACGCCTTTTTGATTGTTGGTTGCCGATATATAGTATATATCTAATTATATATCCGCAATTTATGAAATAATATTTTGGGCCAAAATTCTGATATTTCGAATATATCTTGGGGTATAATGTGACACGTATGTCTGCAAGTATGTTAGGTAAAAGTGTTAAACAATGGGCCACTGTTTAATACACTGAGAAATAAAATGTATCGAAATCAATTAAATGTTTTTTTCCTATAGCTCTCGTGAGTTTTCGTAATTCGAGTGAAATTAGACGCTCATGGCAAGTCGAAGATTGTTAGACATTTTTCGACTCTATCTTTAAATTTATCGCACAATGCTTTTAAGAGCATATGAAATGACGCCATCGGTAATAAAAAGTGTAATTAATGTTTTTAACAACCTTCGAATTTACAAGATTTAGGTTCGAATGAACATTTTTACACGAAACTGCATTGATATCCGCTTCACATAAATGTCTTCTTTTAACCAAATGTTGTAATCACTCGTGAAAAAAAAATTAATTACAGTTTTTGCTACCAACCGAGTGCACGTTGGGTGGGAAGGGGAGAGTCTCGCATCGCCTTAAGAGCATGTACAACACTGTGGAGTGCGAGAGAGATAGCATCAGTGGCGCAGTTGGCGGAGCGAGAGAGACACGCTGAGAACGTGTTTCACATGCTCTTAAGGTGATGTGAAATACCGCCACCGGTAACAAAAACTGTACTGCATGCCGTTTTGAGACCGTAGTCCGCCGACGAAAAAGCAAATTGTCTTTCCCTGGAGAATCGGCAGACACAGGGAAAGATAATTTTCTCTTTGCTCGGGGGTCTGCGGTCCAAAAACGACATGCGGTACAGTTTTTATTACCAGCTGACCGTCATCCACATCACCTTAATACTAAGTGAAACGGACTCCCTCCGCGCCCAACGCCGACTCGGTCGGTACGAAAAACTGTAATTAACTTCTTTCACGGGTGCTGTCGAAAGAAAAGTCTCATCCAAAGGTGAGACGATATCTGCTTTCGATGACACTTCCCGTTTGTCAGTGCATCACCGGTGAAAAAAAAATTGATTACAGTTTTCATTATCGACCGCGTAGTTTCGCATATACTCATTAAGATATATTACCGACGTATAACCGATAGCGTTAGGTGCGCGGACGGTGTGTGGCTTCGGCGGTCTCCCGAGTGAAGCAGCTTTGCTTGCGTCCAGTAGATGGATGGGTGACCGCTTAACCTCACACCGGCTTGAACATCGAATGTTGAGCGGCAGGCCAGTTTTTCTGAGTTTTTGATGTTAAAACATCGAGGAATCAGAAAAATATAGAGCCATCTGTACCGACACGGGTTTTCCGCAGTTTCCCCGTGTCCTCTGCAAATGCGGTACAGTGTAGCTAAGTCGGCTGCGGACGCACTGGAAGTGACGTAGCTCAGTGAAGTGCGGGTATGGAGTAATAGGGGGGAAAGGGACGGGTTACGTAAAAACCCGAGGAGGGTACACGATGGAACATACAAAAAATAAAAAATATTACCGACGTATAAATCGATGAAAATCATCGCACGCTTGATTGCATTTTATTGGGGACGATTATTATACTAAATTCAATTGGTGTCTCACCGTGTTCCCACTGTGCCTTCCTACGCTTGTGATAACTTCTCCTCCACGGATGACGCCATACTTTACGTCCGGCGAATTCTTTGCTGGGCAAGAAAGCCGCGAAACTGCCCTCGAGGGTATCAGGATTGCCACATATAGCGTGGCTCGTGTCGCAATAATAACTGCAGTGACCGTGAAAACACATGTTCCCAACGGGACTGACGAAAAATGTCTTCAGCAATTCCCCATCGGTTATCTGATAAATTTCCGTCGACATGTTCAGTGTTCTTCCCACTACTGGCATTGCTCTGCGAAAGCCGAGCAGACGATCCAAATGGAACGAAGCTATCTCAGCTGTATGTCGCTCAAAGTCCGTGAAGTAAAAATGATTCGGTAGAGTTTGTTGCTCCCTTGGAAACCTGTAACAAAAATAAGAAACGTTACAGGGAGTTAGCGACCGAGCAAAATGGCAACACGGATATCTGTTTTCATAGGATATCAGATGCGCAGAAACTGTAAACATTAATATTCCCCATTCTTTCAACGTACGAATTGACATTGATAGTAAAAAAGTGTGTTGCAATCTCTTGTGCCTCAAGTCATGGAAAATAATAGTATTTATCGGAGCCAGACAATACTTGAAGTACCCGGTACTCGTGTGGTACTTCAAGTACAAAGTACAAGTACTTTATAGTATTTTAAGTACAAAGTACAAGTACTTTTTGAGTACACGTCACTTCTGGTTTGAGAATCTCTTTTTTGGACCGGAAATGACGTCATGTAAGGGGAAATGTCACTTCCGGTTTCAAAATCTCTTCGTGCGCAATTTGCGTATGAGAAAGGCAAAATAGCTCAATGACATTTCTCATACTGAAAGTTATTTGCAAAATTGTAATAAATGCGGAAGCCATGTACAAATTCGTTTGAACTTTTCTCTTTTACAGCCTGGATAACGCTTAATGCTATGAACTTAATTGCGAAAAGGACTTGGAAAAAGTACTTGAAATATTTTGCTGTACTTTGCCCAGGTCCGGTATTTATAGGTCAGTACAGTTTCTCAGAAGCAAAATAACTTAGACAAAAATATTTTTTTCTAAATATTTTTCCACAACAGGTATAGAATGGTCGAAGCTTAATTACTTCGTTTTCCTGTCGATATAAAGTAAGAGCTCCATGGAAAAAGTATATGCGAAATATATAAGTATATGCGAAGTATATTCGAGCAAATATGAAAATGTTGGAAAGTGCTAAAAAGATTCATTTGGCATAATAATAATTTCAAAATGTTTTCATCACATCAACGAAAAAAAAAATGTCCAACAAATCTCCTGGCAACCAAACTTCTTTTTTAATTCAAATGATTTGTTAATTTTTCTGAATAAGTATGCATTTTTTCAGAATTTCGTATAGTTTTTGAAAATTGTGTTTTTAGTTAATAAAAAAACGTAATTTCCAAAATTCCACAAAATTCTGAAAAAATTCATACGTATTGAAAAGATTAACAAATTATTTTTGTATGAACAAAAAGTTAAGTTGCCGGGGAATTTGTTGAACAATTTTTCTTTTCATTCATTTATTAATAACATTTTGGAATTATTATTGTGCAAAATCAATCTTTTCAGCACCTTCCATATACTTGATTTTTTCAGATTTCTATCCCATCGAGAAGTGTTCACAATTCTCTGTCAATTCTCTCTGAACTCATATAAGGTCGAACGGTCCGCTAGTACTACCTTAACTAATCAAGTTAACGTTTATACAAAGTGGTGTGTTATTTTTTAAATATATTATAATAGTACAAGTCTGAATTGAGTATGTTATCCATGTTATCCGAGTTTTCGCTTATCTGACGTACGCTCTCCCCACATTACCTCGGATAAACGGAGTTCTACTGTAATCCTAACAATATATGAGGCATTCTTTATCAACTGGGCCATTTTTTTGGTCAACTGCTCAGATGCTTTTTAAAATTTGCTAGTTTGTGGTAGTACCTGGGAGGTGCTTCTGTGACTAAAAAAAAATTTAAGTGCACCCTTCAGGATTTACGTTTTTTCTGTTTAACATCCGTATATCTCAAAAATGTTGGTCACTCAAAAAATTCGTAGGAACATTAACGTTTTTATTTTTCATCAACTTTCGAATGATTTTAGAGTCATGATTTTCCCAATACGGGGAAGTCCTTCAAATCCCTTAAAATATTTTTTTTCTACGAAAAACACACCCTCGATTCTGGTTCTAATTTTACATGATATTTAGCATTGTATGAAATCTCTAAAAAAAAATCCCAAAGTGGTACCTCCGATTCTTACATACTAAAATAATAATCAAATAAAAAGTTAATTTATATAGATTTGTATAAACTCGACTATTATTTAGATAAATGAACGGGGTTTGCCTGCAGTCGGTAAATTTTATTCACATCGTTGGGAAACTTGTTTTGAAATAGAGGTTCTTTCAATAAAGCTTGTTGGATGCGTTTCCCTCGTTTGCCCTCTGCTATCTGAATTACATTTTTTATTTGTTTATTTTTTTAGTACATAAAAATCGCATGTACCACTTTGGGATTTTTTCTCAGACTCTTCATACAATGCAAAATATCCTGTAAAATTGGGATAAAAATCGAAGGTGTGTTTTAGTAGAAAAAAATGATTTAAATTTTTTCACGAAACATGGACCTTCCGTATCGGGAAAATTATGACTCTAACGTCAGTCAAAATTGATGAAAAATACAAAAGTTAATGTTCCTACGAATTTTTTGAGTGGCCAATATTTTTGGAGATGTACGGATATTTAAAAAAAAACGTAAATCCTGAAACGTGCACTTTAAAAATCTACAAAAAATCACAGAAGCACCTCACAGGTAGTATTACAAACTGGCAAATTTTAAAAAATATCGGAGAGGTCGACCAAAAAAAGTGGCCCGGTTGATAAAGAATGCCTCATATACTATTAGCGGGTTTAATTTTTTTTTCTGCTGTTTCTGTACTCCCGATATAGCTACGATTTTTCATTGCGTATAAAACAGACAATCGGGGCAATATCCTCATTGCGTCCTACGCGTAGCTCCATAATTTTTCTCTTTCGTTCGTCGTCGAAGTGCTTCCTCGCCGTTGCACACCCACGACGCGTGCCATAGTACATCCGATGGAAAATAATAACTGTCCGACACCGACCGGGATATACATCACTCTCGCCGGGATTATGCGACACGTGGGCGTCCCTGTAATACCCACTTGTGGTATAGCGCGACGAGCGGAAGCCTCGGCTCTGCCTGCTTCGAAACCATGTCATTGCCAAAAAAAAAAATCAAAAATGCACACATCCCGAACTGAAGGTACTCAACCATGATGAGTAAAAACTTGACTCTCTTTTATACATTTGCGCATATCTTCACCGAAAGTAGCGAACTTTCCTCTAAGAAACTCGTCTTATATTTTTCTTTTTTTTTCTTCTCTCTGAAGAGCTTCGTCGGGGACTCGGAAAATTTGGAAATAGCTCGAGCCAGGAAACTTTCGCACGCGCTACGGGCGAACTCCGGTTAATTAATAATACGTCGCCGCGGCGTAATTAGCGCCCGATTTACATCTGATTAAAAGTTAACGGCAGACGAGTGTCTCCACTTCTGTATGTATAATAAAGGGCTTTAGCCTTCGCTGAAAGGACACTTGCGCAGAGGCTGCACAGCTGCGATGGGCGCGAAAGCTATATAAGCCCGTGGGACTGTCGGAGCGTAAATCGCGATGGCGAAGATTAGCCGAGGATAATTCCATGTTGCAGTTTGAATTTTTTCAATGCTCGAGCTGAAACACTCGATGTTTTTTTCGCCTTTTTCTGTCGATGCTCCGATGGCAACAAATCGCTTTGCCTATTTTCTCCGTGATGGTTTATGCTTCGACCAAAATCAAATTAGGTTTTTGTACACTTAAAAAAAAATTCGCTTGCGAGTTGCCGAAGAATTCAATCAATTTGTTTCAATTCTACTTTCAATTCTTACAATTCCATACGATATTGAAACAACGCCAGCAAGACTGTCAAGGTGACATGTTATCGTTTCAATCCGGTATGTACGAATTGAAACTGTACGAATTCAGAGATGAGTTGAAACAACGTTTTTACTTCATTGGCAGCCCGCAAGCAAATTTTACTTGATTCAATGATATTTTTTTCTGTGTAGTTAATAGATATAAGTACACCTAATTTGCTTTTGCTCGTCGTATCAATCGTTTTGGAGAAAACAGGGAAGGCGATGTGTTATCAACTGAGTCTGTACCACATGCCCTTAATGAATTTCAACGCGTTGGCAAAGAAAAAAAAATTCAAGACGCGCCGAGTTTACACGGACAATCGACGCACTGGTTACACCCTCGGCTGCTCCTCGGGTTGTTATCGTCGACCAATAAAAAAAAACACCGAGACAACGGGGAAGACAATGTCTCTCGGGTCTTCGGAGCCCGCGAACTTCGGACAGTTTGCAGTGAAAAAGGTAGTTTGTTCGGGCGGAAAAGTTTTATACCCGACGAGGCGAGACCCAGTGCGTCCACCGTTCTGTTCCGCACATAGATTACGCCCTCCACCGCGCGGTCCAAAAGTTTTTCCACAGCGACACGAGCTCGCTAAGACCTTTTAATTTTCTCGCTCAGTCGCGTGAGAGATATTCATTTAAAAAATAAAGCAAAAATTAATCATAGAAAAAACCACTCGTCGTGCCTTCTTCGAGTTTTTTTTACTCGTTAGCATTATTCTGTACGGAAATTGGATCAGGTTTCGTGGATTTATTTAATTCGACATATTGGCGAGAGGAATGCCTCAATTTCGGTCGTGGCTTCTTACTCCATCAAGGTATAAAACTTTGCGCACCCTGCCGGGTTAATTTATTACCTGAGTTTTAAGTTCGTTCTCTCGGGCGCCGACATCACTTATGTATGTATTTCGGAAATATTTGCCCGAAAGTTCGAAGCAGCGCTCGTTTCGCGGTTCAGTAAAACCTGATGGTGGACGTTGTGCCGCTAGGAAAAACACCTGCTAATGCTATTCGCCCCATTTCTGCTGGACCCCATAAATCAGCGATTGCGAATGACCAATTTTTTTACGGTGCAATTATACCTACATAGCAAAAAAAAAAAGGAAAAATGATGATACCTCTAAACCGTAAATTTGTTTTTCCTAACACATGCACGTGAATTCCCGCTTTCCGTTCCTGTGAAGAGTGCGCAGAAAGACACTTTTTCGCATCGCGTGCGGGAAAAATGCGGCGCATGCATACAAACGCAATATGATATTTTTTCCCGCACTAGCGGGAAAGCGTGTTTTCGTGAATTTGTTAGGAAAAATTATGTGAATGACTTGGGCGTAGAAAAGGGAATTCTGATTCGTGTGAATGCTGCACTCGCCTTCGACTCGTGCGGAATTTTCACACTCGTCAAGAACTCCGTTTCTACGCCCTTGCCATACAAATAACTATTGTAGAATAAGTACCGATTCCATTCTAAAATAAACAAAACATTGTTGTCATTTTTCGTGAAATATTTTTTTTTTTGTGTTTAATTGGTTTATAAATTTTTTTTTAGCGTACTAAAAATGTCACGACCTCTCTCAAGATTCAACATCTCCATCCCTCTTGCGACAATTTTGTTTGTATTATCCGACATTGATTCTATAAATAAAATCGTTTGTTCAAACATATGTCATTAAAAGTATAGAAAATACGGTGCAGTCGGTAATAAAAACTGTAAAACATTTTTCCGCATTTGATGGGATGCACTGTAAAAATAAATTGTAAATTGAATGTACTGGAACTTGAAATTTGCTAACATTACTCATATTAATTAAACATTAATGTACTTTGCTTGTAAAATAAAAATACCAGATATTAAAATTACAAACAATTTTATTGTAAAGTTAGAACGCACATGTATTTGAAATTTCAGAAACGGATTATATTTTTTTACAGTGTGTACGATCGAATGAGAAGTCTCAGCGAAAGCGGATGAGACTTGTCTTATAGAATATATAATATCAAGAGGTGAAAATCGTAATAAAATCTAAATATTGAACTGAAGGACTCGGGTCAATGGCCTTTCGGCCTCGTAAAATATTTTCTAGTAACAAAAACAATAAATCACCAAACTTCCACTACTACTATTTTATAACAGATATCAAAAGTATAATATCAAATAAAAAATTGAATTATACGAAAATTCTCATGGAAAGCTGACAAAATATGGGTTTCGTATCAGACTTTTCGTTCGATTCTACGCGTCGCCAGCCGAGAAGAAGAAGGTTGAATACAGTTTCTATTGACAACTGCGGTATTTCGTATGCTCTTAGGTCCCGCCGACGAATTATTAACGGAAGTTCGAGTCGATCTTGCTGCCGGAAAAATTAAAATTTCTCCACTTTATTCTTCATCCAAGATTAGCAACGTCGACGCTGAATTATTTGCGGGCGTGGAGTCTCTCGTTTCGAGCCACGTATATTCCACGTTGAATTTGACGATCGCTGATTCGATATAGAAGTAGGGATTCTACCGGCTTGTCTTTCCTCTCCCGTCCCGGCCTACGAGCGCGTGATGAGATTACCAGTGCACAATTACATAAGTGGAGGGTCCCGAGTGCCTCGTGCCCTGAGAGAGCGAAACTGCCTCGTCCGTGCGGTGAAGCACGATTGGTTTAATGCAACGTCTGCCCGGTGCACCGCCGCAGCTAGTGCCACGTAAAGCTGGTCAGCTTCACCGTGTAAAAAAAAATACATAATAGAAGAGACACGAATGGCGGATACATAAAACGCCGGAGAAAGAGTATATATATAAAATACACTCGTATCGACCTTGCTGCTGATGGTTCTCTCCCCACAGGCCACGCCCGGTTCATACTCGACGCAATTATCGTCTGGTCCGGCCCGCACTATGAGTCGATTATACCTCGCATCATGCACACTCCCAGTAGTAATCCTTTCGAGCTGAGGATTTTATATCTCGATGTACTCATTGATTCACGCTACGAGCTTCTCTGAATTTTTATCCACTCCACCTCGAGAAAAACTTCGGGTCAATGTATTGTTATTATTGTCATTACCATTTTATGGGCGCTTCATAAATATGTATGTAAATATATGAGGTATCGTTCGAGCTCTAAGGAGGTTCGAGCGCCCCAACACTTGTCAAATGAGTGCACATTTGATTTAATCGTTTGGAGAATATTTTATACGCAAATGGACAGTCCATTTGCGTATAAAATGTTGTTGGCGATTTATATAACGGTATGTATCGGCAAGAAAAAATAAAATATGAAAAAACAAACTTGGTGTGTACTTTTTAATGCAATGAGCTAATGTTATTTGTACTCCAAGTGCTCACCAAGAATTATTTTTATTTTATTTGTTTCTTATTTTATTTTGGAGTAATGTGTAGGAAGGGAAAAATGGTTTACATCTTTTAGATGTAAAAAAATCTTTGCTACATAGATTTACTGCGTATAAGCATATATGTATAAATCTATATACGCTGCTCATATAAGTTAACTAAGTTTCGATTATTATTTTGATAAACATATTTTTTTCTTGAAGATAACAAATTTGAAGTGCGTGGTCCACCATTTTTACTTTTTTGAAAAAAAAAAAAAAAAAAATGATCACAACGTGCATCCTCGGAGAGGTGCGAGTATTCGGTAAAATCCAAGGTACGAAGATGAAAAATATTTCATCTTCGTACCGTGAAATTTTTACGTTGGATTTTGATTCGTACCTTGGGAAAAGTTCAAAATAAGTGAAATTTTGATTACCCAAAGAAAAAAATAAAAGTTGTCATATACAGATATACTTTATCATACTTTAATTTCATGTTATTTATTTTGAATTTTTGGGGGTTAAAATGAGCGGAGATTTTCGGAGATACTTCTTTGACACGGAAAATGACTGCCATGATTTTTAAACACAAAAAGTATGCAATATTTTAGCCAATTTCTGAAAGTCTCAATAATGATTATATTGCTTAAAAAAATCCGAATGACTAGACACGGTTCATTAAGGAGACAAAATTCCACCGTGCAATACCGATAGTCGTACCTCCTAAAAGCGGCGAGCTACCCCGTCCGGTCCATTTAACCCGATCTCAGTCGGTTATAAAAACGGTGCTTAGTTTCCTTAAGGCGATGTGAAATTCCGCGGACGGTAATAAAAACTATAATTATTTGTATTCAAACATGCTGACCATTTACGGTCAAAGGCAAATTCTCAGACGAACCTGTATTGATATCCGATTTATATAACAAGTTTCAACGGGTCAGCACCCGTGATAAACGTTAATTACCGTTTCCGTTACCGACGGCAAACCGTTTATGATGAAAGTAAATTCTGCCGAAAAAGGGATATCGATGCAGCTTTAAAATAGGCAAATTACACACCCAGAAAAAAATTTATTTACGGGCCACCGTTTATTTGGTTATAGTAAAATATTTATTTGATTTAAATAAATATTTATTTAAATTAAGTAAATAGTTACTTATATGAAATAAATATTGATTTTAATCAAATAAATATTTTACTTAAACCGAATAAATGGTGGCTGTCAAATAAATTATTTTTCTGGGTGCAATATCTATTACCGATCGCGGTATTCCAAATGCTCTTAGAAGTGGAGGGCAAGCAGTCTCTCCCTCGAACCTACCCGCTCCCTATGACGCCATCCCTTTCGCACTGACGAGACCGTCGGGCGTGTTTCGCCGCCTCTTAAACGAGCGTGTCTACGATAATAATCGTACTTGTTAAGTGACTCACCTCATTGGTTTGAAGAGAGCCTGCATGTCGTTGGGATAGTCGATGACGAGTTTCAGCTGCGTCCCACCCTCTTTCTGAACTGTAATCGAGTAAAAATAATTGCATGCGTTCATTCCTCTTGTCATCGCAGATGTTCATGTAAATTTTGCAACATGGGCGCACGATGGCGGTTCGAACGCTTCACTTATAACTTGTAATTCCTTAATTCGATTTAATCGCCGCGACGTACGAAGTTGTCCGTTTGACCCGTTTCGAGAGTTGCTCGTTCGCCGAACGAGTTATTGTACCACTGTTTAGCTATAACCGAGTACAGAGGATACATCGTCTCTTCCCTTTGATCTTTCGCCGTGTTCTCTGTACGATGACGCAACAGTCGTATGCTGTGCTGTAATTTAATTAACTTGTGGCTATCTACGTTAGTTCTCTTGAGGAAACAAAAAAAAAGATCGTGCCACGAGGCTGAGTCTGTTGATGAAAAATATTGGTCGCGTCGGAAGTGAACAAAAAACATCGCCGATTTCCAATATGTCACTTGACTTGGGGCAAAAATTGCTATCGAATTCGTGCTCAGGGTGAAAAATACGTCGACGAGAATTTTTTTTCGAGAAACTGCGAAATTTTTATCTGAACAATCGTAAGGCTACTATTATCATGTTTTTTTCGCGTTTAAACTTCGGTCAAAAATTACTCTCGGATTCATGCTCAGCGCGAAAAAAAAAATTATACAGTCGAGAACATTTTTTTATAACTCTTGAAATTTTACACAAAAAACCTTTATCACGTCTTTTTCCAAACTTTTTCATTGCTTTTCAATCGCGCGAAAAGAAAACCGTTCGGTGGATTTCTTCCCGTCTTCCATCGAGAAACGAAAATATCCATCGCTTAACGAATATAAAAAAAAAAAAAAAAAATCGCCACTTTTCGCAAAAAAGGGTGGGGGAAATAAGATTTGCTAACCTCGCATTTAACCTTGCATTTAACCTCGATGTCCGCTATATTTTATCATCCGCGGGACGAAAATTCGTCACTTATTTCGTTCCTAATTTTATACGCGATGAAAAAAATAATTTAAAAAAAGCGCGCTTCGCAAGTGTAAACAAAATTATATATATATTTTTGTCGACGGAAACTGCCATCGACAAAATGGCATAAAGTAATCTGGCACGAAAGTTTACCACGTGCAACCGATTGAGTTGATTCGGAAATGGCCAACGGCGCCCTGTCACTTAGCAGTAATTAATTGCATCCTTAAAAAAAATATATATAAGAAAGATAACTCACCGACATGAAGAATAGGCTTCGTTGCCATATAGTGAAGCAATCGATCGACGTATTTCGAGTTCCTCGGATATAGCTCGGTCCTCGATATTTCCAGATGAAATTTTTCGAGCACGCTGCTGTTCTTTCTGAAATTAATAAATAATGGATGATCAATGGAAGCCGGAGACATTTGTTCGATAGATATTGATAATTCTTAGTCCTACGTCCCGCGGGGATATTTTCTGCGCGCCGGGGTGCCATTTTTCCCCCACGTGCCAATGCGGTTATATTCCAATCCTTCGTTTCAATACGTGCCATCCACGGGTGGGGCAGGGAGTAATTCGTGCGGCAGCTCGAGGAGCTTTTTAAAATGCATGGAATACCTTTCGGCACGGGTCCCGACTTGCCTTGCGGTTTCTATATCGGGACAAGCCCTCTTGCGGGTATACGTCGCGATATATTTATATTTTTATCTGCCGTCGTGTATACACGCCAAGTAAAGTTTTCCATACACATCGGGTGCATAGATTTTCGATGAGGTAAACCGGAAGATATACGAAGAAAAAGGACGAATGAGGAAAATAAAAATAAAATAAAAATAGAATAGTGTCGACGTAAAGCGCGAGACGAAGGCGAGGTAGGCAAGGCGGATAGACCAGTGAAAAATGAGAGACTTCTAGGTGTATCGTCCCTTCGAACGAAGCTACTGTGCTGGTCGAAAGGTGCTGACTCTCGGTAGACTGGTATATATATCCTTCGCTCCCGCACGCTCGGGGATTTGCCAGGATAGTACACGCGGAGAGACACGTTGATGTATAACCGAGGAGCCTCGCTGGGTGGGTACGAGTTGCATACCAAACACTCCACGGAGCGGTACTAGATCTTTGAGAATTATCCATCCGTTAGCTCTGCGGTCCGTCTTGCCAGGAGTACAAGAGAATAAGCTATAAGCGCGCCGGACCAAAGTTCGCCTTCTATTATTCTATGGAGACTTATCCAGAAACGAGACTTTATATTTTTCTTCCATTGTTTTATCTCCGTTAATTGAAAGTATTAAAAAATCGCATAAAGGTCCTGGCCAGATTTGCACGAAGCTTGCTTTACTCACTTTTCATTTTCGTTCGCAAATCTACATTGTGAGACATTCGTTTGACCGCAGTTGGCTTCCTCGCTGGAGCGAGAGCGAGCGACTGAGAATGTGTTTCACTTCACATTCACCGAGGTGTAGGCTCGGGTAATACGGAAAACTCGTATAAAACGGATAAACAAGCAATGCGCGGGATAGTCCGTAACTGCTACTAGTTGCACACGCGCTGCAACTTGTGCAAGTCTGCTGTGTCTTTATATTGCGAACTGCAAATAAGGTAAATGTCCCCATTCCCGACCCCTACAAGGCCGACCGGGGAAAATAATGACGTTGTCAAACGTGACAAAAGTTAATTCGAGGATGATTTTCACATGAATCGATAGCTTTAACCATACACTTTCCAAAAATCGTAGACTCAATCCATTTCGTCAAGTATTTTCCTGGATAAAGCGAAATAAAGCCGCACTAGTGCATGTGGCATCTACCGGCCAGCTGTGTCCAATTCCGACCGGGCACGGTCCCCATAACCGACCACCTTCTTTTACAGCATGATTAACAGAGATTGCAAATAAAAAATAAAAATAAATCCAGACTTCGAACTTGAAATCTACAGCGTCGTGTACACACTCAGCCTAAACGTTTTAGTAAAAGAAAATGTATTACATTTTTATTGGTTATGTGAAAATGAACTGACGTTTACATGTACGGTAAATGGGACAGGCAAGAATTTTTCTGTGCTGAATCCCGACCAGTGAATGAAAAAAAAAGTTTACCCGACTGTTTTTTTCGGAGTATGTAAACCGAACTACAACGAACCATTTAACGCTCGAATTATTCGTTAAAAACGGATTTTTACGGAAATATTTACTATTTACGCGATCGACAATCCTTAACCTTACTTCTAAGAAACCGCTCGAGTCGTGACATGCGGTAAGAAAAGTGATAATATTATGCACTAATTATTACACTTACGCTGCAATTTACAATCCTTTTACACTACACAAATTCCTGAATATTTCCAGACCGCTAATAAACGTTTTCATGCATTGACTGCCTCGTAAATGTCGTTATATGCCGAAATAGTCGGTAAAGGGAGCGTGGTCGGGAATGGGGACATTTACCTTACAACAGCTTCGATTCTACAATTAAAAAATTGAAAGCAATCAAAAGATTGGATAGGGGCGAAATTATTGAAAATGTGGCTGATTACGGGGTTGGAGCGATCACTGTAGGTGATTGGCGTCGGAATCGAGCTGACTTGAAACAATACGCGACTAAATCATGCGGCCCTATGAGAAATCGTATAACAATAAAACCCACGTAATACAATACAGTTGACGGGGCTTCATTCTTATGGTTTACTCAAATGAGAGGACAGAAACTGCCTGTATCAGGTATATATATATATCAGGCTTCGCGTCGTCAAATCAACGTACGTTGGATCTGACAGCGCTCACGTATTCCACTTTAATACATATCGGCATTTTTTATAGTGACCTTTCTTCTCCATTCTCGTCTTCAGGGCAAATTTTGCAAGAGAATGCTACATAGTAAAAAATAATTTCGTAAAATTGGAATACAAAGTTTCGTAAAAATAATTTTGTTACATAAGTTACAAACTCGTTTGTTCAGGTTTGAATATTACAAACCTGCCCTTTTATTTCTCGTGGAATTAACAATTATATTTTGTATTTTTGTTTGTAAAACTAGAAAATTGACAAATAAAAATTGTGGACGTTTGTGGATCAGAAGTTGTTGTAAATTGTACACATTTTTTTACTGTGTATATTTCTTGCGTAACTGTTTCCGGACGAAAGCGACACTTTTACGCTAAGCTGCGAGTGGCCAGATAGGTGGAAGAAAAGACACGATATGCGTCGGTTGAATATCTGTGCCGAAAAATTGTCAGCTGATGACAATTTTTGTGGAATAAATCAGTTTAACGAAGAATTCGATAAGCTTGTAGTAGAAGGAGGAAACACAGCAAAAAAAAGTTTGTACTTATCCACAAATGTTCACAATTTTTTATTTGTTAATTTTCCGATCCCACCATCCGGTACTAGTTTTACAAACAAAAGTACAAACTAAAATTGTTAATAGCGCGGGAAATAAAAGGAGAGGTTTGTTCATTCAAACCTTAACAAACGCGTTAGTCACTTGTTTAACAAACTTATTTTTACGAAACTTCGTATTCCGATGTAACGAAATTATTTTTTACTGTGTACATAACAAACCAAATTTACAACTATGGTAAGACTGGTCTAAATTTCAAGACATTGGCCTAGAGAGAAGAAGTGGGTGCTCCGCGATACAAGAAGAGTAAAGAAAGAGTTACTATTTTAGCGTGTTTTCTAATGCATTGGGAACACATAAACTTCCACTAATGTGTATCGAAAAATCTGCTAAACACCGCGCGATCAAACACATAAAACGTGAAGTTTTGCAAGTGTACTGCGCGCAAAAGAAGAGTGCAAAATCGCTTTTTTCGGAAGACCATGCTTTTCAAAAATTGTTCACCCGAAGGAACAAATTTTTTTTAAATCGTTTCTCGATAAATTCGTTCCTTCGCGTGAACTATTTTTGGTCTTCTAGAAAAGCCATCTTATTATTCGGCAACGCACCATCTAAAACTCTAAAACAAGTCAATTATTAAAAGTGAAAACATTGTTGTAAATTTTTTTTCCACCAAATGTAACGTCCATTGGACAACCAATGGAAACATTAAAGTGTCACGACCGCCGTTTCCTTCTTCAATTGTTTCTACAGAACACCAGAGACGGCAATACACTTACAGAGTGGTTGCTTGCGGTTAACATGAAAGTACGATTTACTAGTCAGCTGAAGCTTGGAAAACTATCCGAAGGACCTCGCTAGAGAAAGCATGGGCAAAAGTTCTGCATTCTAACAAGGAAAGTGATGACATACAAGACGAACAAAATGTAGCAGATGTAGCACTGTAATGTGTAGAAAAGATGTTTTTCACATTTTGTAACTCCGTCAAGTTTCCCATCTTGTGTATTTTTTTCGAATAGAACACGATAGACAGCTGGATGTTTCCTATATTCCATAGATAAGCAAAAATAAGATTGTTTGAAAATATAAAAAATCGCCAATTTTCGCAATGCCAGCTACAAAAATTCTCTACAAAAAGTAGCTGAAAAAGCTGGATGTTTCCCGTATTCCATAGAGAAGAAAAAATAATATTGTTTGCAAATACAAAAAGTCGCCAATTTTCGCAATGCCGGCTACAAAAATTCTCTACAAAAAGTTTCCGTAACTCGTTATTTCAGGGCTGAAATCTGAACGAGGGTTTCAAATATTGCGTATATTGCAACAAACACAGGCGCGTAACTGCTCTCACGTAACTGATTCACGAAGTCGTTTCTCAGTCATATAGAGGCCTGAATGTCACAAAGTCCATCCAGACATTTTTTTCTATTAATGTTTTTCGTCGTTTCAAAATATCCCGAACTGAATTACATGAAAATCGGCTGCAAGTGGGGATGGGTACTGGTTCGGTGAAGGATGAATGTACATAAAGCGAAGTCGCTATACGGTGGAATAATAATAATAATAATAATAATAAGCTTGAAAATCGTGAAAAAATTTAAAAAAAAACATGAAAACAGCGCTTTCGCTATAAGGAATCACAAACAATTGGAAGGTCGTTTGCATGAAATTATGGTAAATAAAAGAATATATATTTATGCAGATTAACGTGCATTCTGGGTCGTCTGTCGCTCGTTGCGAGCCACATACATATACATAGATGTGTACACCAAAGCCCGTACGAATCCGAGTAAACAATCGCAGTGAAATCGTACGTAAGCTCGTGAGAGGAAACATGTTGATGCTGGATTATGTGTATACTATCCACTCGTTGGATGGAGCCTGCTGAGAGGACGTTGATAATTGTAGGTGCATAATGTACGTGTGCGATCAACACACGGGAATAGCGGCATTTGCGTAAGCTCGGGTTCTGCTGCGAGATTCCCGTGTGGTACGCGAGGAGTTAACGTCAGGTCCAGAACCGGCCTGACGTCCGAAGATTTGACACGTACACAGTGCATTGCACGCTATGCGCGGAACACACACCACCACGGAATCTACGAGCCGTATCATGCCCAGGATCGCGAGCAAACATGGACAGCGTAACACATGGAAATTATGTTATTGTCGATGTTAATCGAAAAAAAATCTTCGAAATATAAAACGTATTTTTCTCGATGAAATGTTTTTATACTTTTGAACATTTGGGAAACATGGAGGTCCCCAAAAATATATACATGATATATGTGTATATAGCGAAATGCATGTGGGACTATTTTTTAAAACACCGACTTATGCAAAGTCGGTATCGTATTGCGGATATATTTTCCTCGGGACATAATACATCATACATACGTACGTAACACGTTTTTTAACTGTAAAACGCGATCTCAATTTAATTATTATATAAATTTAATATATGTAATATGATATACTTATATTTAATGTAGACTTAAAATAATAATTTAAAAGTTGCAAAGTAATTTGCACATGGCATTCGCCGCGCTTGTACCACATGGAGTATTCGCCTTTGGCTCTTGCTACTCACTTCACAATGTACGTACAAAGTTCGCTTTACCGCACTGAAGACTATGGTTTATGTACTTTTCTCCGCTGATGACAAATCTCTAAATTATTTTACTCCTAATGCAACATTTTATGCATAAATTGGTGTCGGATATGAAATACAAAATGTTCGAAAAATACAAAAATTTCAAAAGTCCATAAAATTTAAACGGTTAGATTAATTTTCTCCAAATTTAATACCAAACATTGTACAGTGTTAGTCCATTCCCGTGTAAAATTTGAGATCGATACCTCGATGTGTACTCGAATTAGACTATTTTTTATAATTTTTCAAAACCTTAGTATTTCATGAAATCTGACCACTTAGGTAGGTTTTGACCAAAATCAATACGTATCAAACGTCTTTGATAAAAATATTATATTTGCATGCGGTTTTAGGATGCTGGCTGAATGTTTATGCAAGACCGCCGATTGTTACCACCGAGCATTTTCAAAGAATTCAAAATGGCGTAAAATCTCGAACCGGGCTTCAATCCTCATGAAAATTTCACTGAACAAAGCGACGTGACCACTCCCCGATAGCATTTTGCCAACAACCCACCAGACGTCCGTATATGAGATGGCGGAAAAATTGCGGCATGTGCATCCACATTTGCCTAGGTTTTTGCCAACGTTCCATGCCGAAAATTCTTAGGAGCATATTGTCAGCAAGTTGTCAGCAAGGCTTGCTGGTGCTATGCGTCTCACTACGAAGATTAATTTACTTGAGTCATGGTTATTTTGCGTGAAAAAAAAACAAAAAATCGATTTCTTATAAAATTTAAGTGTCTCCATCGATTCTCACAAAAATTCAATTCCAAGAATAGTTGGTGCTAGTCGTGTAGTGTATCATATTTTAGAAAGATATATCGACACTAAACGAACCCACAATATTAGACAATTTTCGATCAAATTTCAAATACAGAAACGCGCAATCTTTTCTATGGTTATAGAGGTTTCATTCTGACGAGTCACATATATTCACTCGTCATTGAGCTATAATTCACATCGTTCGTAGACCAATTAATTCACATTTATTTTAAAAAATAATGAATTGTGGATATTATAAGTAATGCAATAATTGTTGCGTTGTTCATTATCAATCAAAGTTTATACTTAGGCAAACAATCTGTTAAATAACACATTATCATGTAACGTAATTACATTATCAAGCTATTATCATACTCATCCATCGCATTAAAAAAATAAGCTTCCGGTATCGTTAGCATAACGCTGATTGAGGAAATATGTAATCAGAGGTCGGCTTCTGGTGAGGAACAATTTTGATTTCTTTCACAATTGTTAAGAATAAGAAATCAGCTTCTAGGAAGCGTTGTTGCATTTTTGCTACCAATATGCTGCAATCTCGTGCTAGAAACTATTGTTGCAATATTGCTGGCAAGCGAACAGCAAAGCTTGGCGGTAAGCAATTGCCCTTACTTGCTTGTCCTACGATTGGCTATCTGGGCTCTATTAGTGTACCAAATTTCAATTCGCTGATTCCAACCGTTTCCGAGTTATAGCCGTTTTAAAAGATGCAAGTTTGTCACACCCACACATACGTCTGGATGCCAGCTACAAATCACGTACCTTGACCTTTCAGACAATTTTAAGTACCCTAAAATTACAATATCGATTTTTTACCGGAAATAAAGCTTCCCTCTACGAGGTAGCAAAATTAATGAAATTAAATAATTGAATATAAAATTTGGTTAATGATTGGATATCTGTGCCTATTTCAGTTCCTCGTTTTATCGGGCTGTCCTAAGAGCTTGCCATGCATGCAAGTTACATCATTCTCGAAGTACATTGAAAAAAATATCTTCGAGATACAAAATAGGCTAAAAGTGGGAAATATGGCCCAGGCCAATTATCACGTAAACCAACCATATAAAATTGAATAGTAAGTACAACAATACTGACTGTTAACCATAAAAAATAGTTCACATGGGGAACGCCTACATTTTATAGTTACGACAATTGCAAAAAAAGCATGGTTGCAACCACAATTGTAATTTAATCATCTGAATATATACTATCAGGAACTATCTATATAGACGTTCCCCCTCGAAACTATTCGATATAGTAGGAAATACTTCCTCCTCCTAGGTAGGTAGGCTATATCGAAACTATTCGATATAGTAGGAAATCCTTTCTCTCAGTGTCACTTTCACCCTATATTTTTCACGACATACACATGTGTATGCAAAATGCATGAGGGATAATATTTTTGTTTTGCTTCCTCATAGAGAACGTTCCAAAACGTCGAAAAATCACATATAGAAAAAATGTCCGGATGTATATATGTGTGTATGTGAATGTGTGTGTGAATCAGATGCAAAAAAAATTCAAACCGGTATAAATCGAGACTGCTTCGACCGATCAAGATGAAATTTCAGACACAGTAAGTGTGGTTAAATAGTCAATGTTTTTTAAATTTATTTATGCAAAACTACGATACCGTATGTTGGATATATTTTTTGCACACATCTTACTTCTTCAGTGAATAACGAATCATACACTCGTATAACATAAGACGATTTTTTTATCGCGCATCGGAATCTCAATGTAATTACAATGTATATTTGATGTAATAATTTATAAATTAGTAAAAATGGATAAATTAATTATAGAATTTCGGTGATAATTATATATCTATCTATCGTTCCCACGTTATTCGATATGCCTCCGACAAACGAGGTTAAATATGATTGGGGAATTGTCTGATTAGCCTGGGAGCCTTCTGCAGCGTATACCTTCAGTGGCGGAGATTATTCTCAAGAGAAATGGCTTTGGCTCTGTACGTACTTCCTACGGTCTCCGTGGATTTTGAGCAAGAGCGGAAGATCGCTCGCGTCTAACTTCTCTATAATGCCAAGAGCCCCGTAAGATAACATTCGGGAGATGAGAATAGACATTCGTATATTTCCGCCACAGAATACTCGAGCACTCTGCGGTGGGTGCATGATTGTGAGGAATTACCGAGAGGGAATTCAAATAAAAATTGCTCAACCGCAACCTCCGACTCTCTCGACGGGCCTCCGACACACTGTCCCAATGAATTTTTTAAAACACGGTTCATCACCTTGAGAAGCGGAAGATGAAAAAAAAAAAATAGTTTTTCCAGTGAAAGAGCCAAGAGCGAGGACTGGATAGGAGGGGGATGAAGAAGCACATCGCGGCAAGGGTTGGGAGCCCGAACGGAGACGCTGCTCATTCGTTATTCATGGGATCAGCGCAGCACAGAGCCGGCAATAAGGCGAGAGAGGCTGATCTCGTAGCTGTGTCTCACTCGTTATTTCTTGGATAGAAAAAAAGGAATGAAAAATGAACGGTTAAGAAGATCACAGCGCGGAGCTCAACCGAAGGAAATTCGAGCATGATATTCCCGGTATATTAGTATATTACACATGGTTCAAGCATATTTATTTAAGTTAATTTCGAACTTCCGACGAGCTCGGTCTTTAGTTCGAACTTCGGAGCATATCGGGATAATTCATTGTGTCAACCATGCAAACAACATTTGCATTCGAAAGCAAATTCTTGAATGTACCTAAATTGATATCCCCTGTGACAAGTGATTATAATTACAGTTTTTGTTACCGGCCGAACATGGCGGGAGAAGAGGTGTCGCATCGGTTAAGAGAGCAAACTTAATCAAGCATGTAAAATATCGCGGCCGGCAATAAAATAGTTACTTTCGTTACAAGGGCGAGAAAAATCGATCGTTCTCGACGAGTTTGAAGTGGCGCACGAGCCGAAGGCGAGTGAGGCGCTTCACACCAGTACGAGAGAGATCGAATCTTCGCGCCCGTGTCACCAACCGGTTTTTCCGGTTTTTTTCCCGCACTAGTGCGGGAAAGTTTACTTTCGCGCACTAGTGCGGGAAAAAATACGGGAATGTAATTTATTTTCTCAACTATGCAACGACCTTCTACATTTAAAAGTAAATTCTTAAATGAACCTGGATTGACCTTGTAAGAATTCGCTCTTAACCGAAAATTGTCAGCCCCCTGCGACAAATAATCAATAACAGTTTTTGTTACCGAACGGGTATAGTTTGGACGTAGAAGAACGAGTGGCGCATCGCTTGAATGCAAAGAGAATTATAATAAAATTGCAATTCATTTTTTTGAACCACGATACCAACATTTACATCCAAAAGTCAAATTCTTAAATAAATCCTGTACGAATTCGCTCTTAACCGAAAATGGTTAGCACTCGCGATAAACAATTCATTACAGTTTTAGTTATCGACGGAGCATCGAGTCGCATCGTTTTAAGAACAAACTTAAGCGTGATATAAATGTGTTACTGGATAGCAGAAAAATACTACCCAGTTGCAGAGATTATATTTCGTATAGGCATAAGACTAAATATTGTAAAGATGAGTATCGGTTTACAGTATTGATAATATATTGTCAATTACTATCTACAGATAATAATAATTCCATCAATCTCGCATTGCTCACTTCAGTACATCCGCATTGTACTGAACCTTGTTGTCTTCTTCACATCTGATTTTTTTAGAACAGATAATATATAGATTATACATCTATGCAGTTGAGCAATTTTCTTAGACATTATGAAGAGGTATAAAAATACAATAATGTCAGTTAAAAACAATGCTTAATATCAAAATTAATATAAAAAAAATTAACATTTCAGATCACTGTCATTGCCACCTACAGGTTCTATACAATGTCCACGATTTTGTCACTGCGACGATATACGATTACTCGTTGAATACAGTAATACAATGTCCACGATTTTGTCACTGCGACGATATACGATTGCTCGTTGAATACAGTAATATCCACATAGTAACGATTGCAATTAATATTTGCATTATCTTAAATATTACGAATCTTACAGGCAATTCTTTTCAGTGTAGAAATCGATTTCACACTCAACAATTCTGCCCTTTGGATATTCGTATATATATTTTTGTGAATGCAAGAAATCTCGGGTGCATCGAATGCAGTGCGAGAGAAGAAAAAAGAACCGCGAATATGCAGATACCCACCGAGGTGGCGGGAGAGGGGGTGGGGGGTGGGGGGTGATTCGTAGCCTTGATTCAGAGGTCCTCGACTTCGAGGAGTTCGGTAAACTCTTCGTCAGCAGGATATCTCGTGGTTGTTGGAGACGTGGTTGAGATGTGCCGTAGGGTTGCATAAAGGCGCAGGAGCGGGGAAAATTCCAGCATTCCGAAATACATACAAATATACCTATATGACCATATATAGATATATATCTATATATCTAAATCTACATCTATAGATATATCTATAATAATCTACAGCCGCAGGGTAGCGGTGGGTACTTCGAACGTTAACGTGACAATACGTCGAGGCTTGAGTAAACGCGCGGAGTCGACGGTATTTGCTCGGGTGAATTGCGCAGATGTATTGCTCGAGGGAGGATGTGTGTACGTACGAATGCCTGGGCCCTTTGTTAATTCCTTCGGCGTTTGTGCCTCCTCGAGTTATATTCAAAGTGTCGGTCGACGTGTGCGCCTCGTAGAGGAGCTTTACATACTTCAATATAGTACGTGACTCGTTGAATTCGTTGAGATATTCGACTGCTGGACTCTCGAATGCTCGTTATCTCGTCTCCCGAAGTATATTAAACATAAAGTTTGTTCGTATAAGTCTCGTTTGACGATAACAGCACAAACGAGTGTGTGTTGTACTGAATAGTTAATTTCGCAACGAGATACACTATATATAGCTTTCAATGGTATATATATGTACACATGTGTGTTGCTCGAGCGTGTTTATAATGTCGTGGGATGCTCTTGGTAGCTGGCCATGGCTGAGAGTGAGGCTGAAAACAGTCAGCGATATAAAACGGACGCGGACCGATTAACGCCCGCGTGGTCCGGCAGAAATCGCAATTTGCACCGGCGAGGTCGACTCGCGAGGAGAGGAAGGCGAGCTCGCGGGCAATATTCTTGTTTCGCTCGACGAGCGAGCTGCTGAGATTGGAATAAATTTCTAGCGCGGTGCAAGAATGAGAGGGGGGGAGGGGAGCGGACGAAGAGAGAAGAAAAAGAACGCGTGCGAGTCGCAGTTAAAAACAGGTGTAATGAAAGAGGTCCCGAGTCGTAATTAATATTAATCCACAATAGGCGACGGATGAGAGGGGAGAACTTTGGGCGGGAAAGAGCCGGGACCGGATGGCTGGAACGAAAAGGAAAGGGGAAATAAACCTGTTTTACGGCTCGCGCTATCATTTGTTTCGCGAACGAGGCGACGATAATTCGGCGAACGACGCCTGAATCGAAATGGTCTAATCGTCAAACCCCGCTCGACCATACTTTTCTCGACCCCATAACGCCGCGGCACTTGATATAACACTTTTGAAAAAAAATGCTCGCTAATTTGCGAGGTTGGGTAATTTGGGGTGATATGGCCCGCACTGGTTGTACGGCCGATCGTTGTACCGTCGTACAAGGCGAGTCGATTGCCCGGACGTCTCCGGGGGTCAAAGTTTATGAATCCACGGGGACGTCGCTATCTGGACCACCTTGATTTCCTTGCCTAACGGCATTTGGTTGGGAAATTTTGCTATATCCTCTGGGTATTCAGGGTGATATGGCCGGGTGATTTTTGTTGAGATATCACCCAAACATTCCCGGGTTATTGTTTGGGACATCACCCAAACATTCCCGGGTTATTGTTCGGGACATCACCCGAATATTCCCGGATTATTGTTTGGGACATCATCCGGACATTCCCGGGTTATTGTTTGGGACATCACCCGTACATTCGCGGGTTATTGTTTGGGACATCACCCGAACATTCCCGGGTTATTATTCGGGACATCACCCGAATATTCCCGGATTATTGTTTGGGACGTCACCCGGACGTTCCCGGGTTATTGTTTGGGACATCATCCGGACATTCCCGGGTTATTATTTGGGACATCACCCGAACATTCGCGGGTTATTATTTGGGACATCACCCGAATATTCCTGGGTTATTGTTCGGGACATCACCCGAACATTCCCCGATTATTGTTTGCGACATCATCCGAACATTCCGCGATTATTGTTTGGGACATCACCCGGACGTTCCCGGGTTATTGTTTGGAACATCATTCGGACGTTCGCGGGTTATTGTTCGGGACATCACCCGAACATTATAAGTGATATGGCCCGGTGATGTTGGCAGGGATATCACACGAATATTCTGGATAACATGACCAGGAGATATTGGTTGAAATTCCATCCCAATATTCTAAGTGATATTGGTTAGGATATCATCCATATATTCTGGGTGATATTAGTTGGGATATCATTAGGATATTCCGGGTGATATTGGTTAGCACATCATCTATAGATTTTGGGTAATATGAGCAGGTGATATCGTTTGGGATATCATTAGGATATTCCGGGTGATATTGGTTAGCACATCATCTATAGATTTTGGGTAATATGAGCAGGTGATATCGTTTGGGATACCATTCGGTATTGATCAGAATATGACCCGCATGTTCTGGGTGATATTGACGGGTAACATTTATTGGGTTACTTCAATCCGGGATATTTTCAATCAAACAGTTTTTATCGAAATGCCGCGCGAGAATACTTACCACGAAGATATTACTCGTCTGCTTTACGTAAGGTAGGAGATATTAAAGGGTTTGACCTTTCGTTTTCCAACTACTGAGAGGTTGACGCATGAATTCTCTAGTATTGGCCGTATATCACCCGCCCAAGTGATATGGACAATCGATAATGTCTTTTAATATCACCACCATTATTAATACCACCAAACTTGTCGAATCCACCTGAACATTAATATTTATAGAGTAGCTTATTACGAATTAAAGCTAAAAAAAATTAAGTCTGCACTGAGAAATGTAAAAATCGCGGGTTACTGTTGCGAATACCAATATATTTTTTGATAGTTCTCGGGTAAATTATTCTCGAGTTATTGAGAAAAAAAAATCAAAACTTCCGGTGGTCCTTCCGTTCTCCGCTGAAAAAAAGTAGCCGCATCACCCGGAATTACCCGACATCATGCGAAACGAAACAAAAAAAAATGCTACTTCCTCGATATTATATACTTTAATAAAGATACGATTGACCGTGATCGTTTCTTCTTCCGCAGACGGAATTAATTGTATTTCGCGCCTCTTCCTTCAAGATCATAATCGTAGTACCCCTACTCTATGCCGATGTGCCACAATTTCAAAGCTAAAAATAAAAGTTTT
>JAPYZD010001892.1:0-21551 GCA_030522725.1 Ichneumoninae sp. B BG-2022a
CCGTCGAAGTTTAATTGATAAACACAACTGATCCTCATAGAACTTCAGTCTATGTTTGATTAGTTGTGTCAATTAGCTCCGGAATGAGGCTCGTAAGCCAGGGACATTAACTACGGCGGGGAATAGACATTCCGGAGAAGACATCGAAACCAGGAATGAGACGGAGGAGTCGTATTGCTGGTTCGAAGTTGTGAAGCCCTTTTTCGATCTATCCGTCGAAGTTTAATTGATAAACACAACAGATCAAACATCGACTGAAGTTCTACGAGCACGTCGTAGCTTGGAATGCTGTAAGCTGTTGATGGCTGCCTTCGCTGGTCCTGACAGGCGGTCTTCCGCCAGCAATGTGAATTACGCCGATCGCTGCGGCTAAACTGATCCATCTGACGAAACGAGAACTCAAACGCCTTCGTCAGTTCTAGATCTCGTTTTTCTCCGTAATTTTTTCAAGCGTAACTATGTAATGAGGAAATAAAATAATACAGCGTTGGCAGACCCTAATCGCGACTTACGTCGAGTTTCCTACGAGAGCGCACTGTTGTATAGCTGTATCTTCGCTGATTAAGTGACCGGGTCAGTCAGTCGTTTAATCCCACAGATCGTTTGACCTCATTACGTCGAGACTTCTGATTAAATTCGCTGAATGTAGCGGAGCCGGGTCGGTGGTGAATCGACGAAGTCTCCAAACACTCTGTTGCGCCAGAACGACTTTGGAGACCATCCCAAAGTGAGTTCCGTAATTGGGGGACAAAGTAGGAAAAATTTAATTGGGCCAAATGTGGGGAACGAGGTCGACGGTTTTTTGCATCGTTTCATTTAAAATCGGACAGGCATATTCACCACTTTTACCCTAAATAGATGTCCGCACTTATGCTGTCGCACCCTCGTCAATCTTGCATAGGGTAAACGTGGTGAATATAGCCTACCTCGATTGAGGGATCATCTTAGTGTGAAATTTTCAAAAAATCGTTTTTTTTTTGTTTTGATTATCGGATAGTATACACTGTTACAAACATGCTGTTAAATTTTTAAATCGATATTCGAATTATTTTCGTCACTACAGTATTTTTTAGAGAAAGGGAACGGACTGTCACATCCTGATCTCAAAGTTTAAGCGCGTTTTTCTCGGAATGATGTTTTTCAAAACGGTGCCGAGAGAAGAGTTTTCAAGCTATCGATTTCAAATTTTTACAGAACATTTTTCTTGTCATTCTCTATCGTCCTATGGAAGCTTTTTTTTTTTGTAAAAGACTTCCAATTTTTTATCTCGAAAAACTGTCGAAAAAAGGCCAAATTTACTCATTTTTGTTCAAATCGCCGCAATTTTGTAAAAAAAAAAAAAATAAAATACACAAAGCTTCCATGGGACGATAGCAGCTTTCCTACAAATTAATAATCTTTTTGAAATTTTTGTGTCAAATCAAAATTGAGCCCGAAAAAATGGACACCGATTAGGACTCTTTTTTTTTTACAACATTTTTGATAATTAATAACAATAATAAACAACTAAAAAATCATCGCAATAAAAATCATTTTGTATTCTTCATCGCTGCTTTAATTTATTTTAAAAAACCCAGACCGATTAGGATATCCTAACCATGAAAAAAAATCGCGAAAATCAGTGATTTTTCGGGCTGTCACACTGAGATGATCCTTTAACACGTAAATCAATGATATATGGACCGGGCCATATTCCCCACTTTTACCCTACGAGCAAGGCAATTTATCCACCACGGAACACCGACTTCCGTTCGCCAAAGAACGTTGAGTGTACGGATCTGCCAGATTTCGGTGTGCCAAAGACTCAGCTGTATAGCTGGGTATCGAGTACCCAGGTAATTAAATAAAGCCTCCTGATGGAAATCGAAGCACCGACGAGCTACCTCCGTGCAGCGGCATCAAGCCAGGAGGCGGGCTGACGGAGCTGAGCCAGACACGCGTTAATTCGACGACGAACAAGCGGTGCACGATTAGCCTAGACTATCAGCGAACACGAAGCCGTAATAATGCTCGGCAGTGACGAGCTACGCAAATTGATTACGTACTCTAAACGACGACGGTAAATTGTAATTACAATTCCTAAAAAAAACCGAGTGCCGTTTATGGTGACATTGGTTTTAGAGTCATCAAGGACGAGAGCCGCGTGATGCCCAATCTTGACCTGCCTCGATTTGACGTCAATCATTGGCCTTTTTCCTGAAAGTTCATTATCATCGTAATTGAATTCCCAATCAACTGTCGCCCCGTTTGCAGCTACGGGCTGTGACTCTCCCAGTCCGCCTCTCCGTCAAACCCCCCAGATAACGAATTTCGGTTACATCGCGGTAACCAAGACTCGCCAGGAGCCGCTGCCGCCCGCAGGACCCGCCCGCTTGAGACCTCCTTCAAGATATGAGATGAAACGATTTAACCGCTGTATAGATACACGGACAGATAGACACAGAGGACCGTTTCGCAGACGCGATCCCCGTGTGTTCCGTGCTCTCTGGCCTGACGGTTGTACGCGTGCACACAGCCCGCGGAAACGGTGGTCTTGCGCAACCAATTCAACCCCCAGTGTCACAGAGGGATAGGGTAATGCAATATAACACGTGGAAGAGGGTGTTCCCTAGCAACCCTACGTCTTCTCATACCACCCTCGTTTTAGCCTTCGTCCCCCTCACGACCTATCCTGCTCCCTCGCTCTCGACCAACCCCCGCACCCGTTCCATCTTCCTCCCTCTCACCTACGACTGCCGCACACCCACCCCCAGTTTTCTATCCTGGCATCCTCGTCCTCCGGCTCTCTAGCCGCTTTCCCGGTCCGACCCGCACCAAAAACAGCCAAAATCCCAAGCGGACTTTGCGACCTTTCTCGCATTCGCCTGCAACCCACCGACGAAAAGTTTGACAAGGCTTATACGTGCGCTGGAGCGGTCGCGTGCTCTCGCGATCCTCGTACGCGCTCCGCCGACGCGTTCGGCCATCGAACGCAAACGAGTTTCGATTTTTCCGGGGATGGGCGAACACGGACGGGAATAAGAGAGAACGGTGGCATGGGGGTTAGCTGTGAAACTTCACAAATGCTTACCGCGAACTGCTGGCGTCCGGTCTTCCGTGTATAGGGGAGAGCGGGGCAAAATGGGACAGTGAGGTCAAAACTCAATTTTCCAACAATTTTTGAATGCCCCATTTTGTCCCAACGATACAGCCGGATTGTACCGTCAGCGTTAGGTGCGCGGTCAGTGTGTAGCTTCGGCGGTCTCCTGAGTCAAGCAGCTTTGCTTGCGTCCAGTAGATGGATGGGTGACCGCTTAGCCCCACACCGGCTTGCACATCGAATGTTGAGCGGCACGCCAGTGTTTCTCAGTTTGTGATGTTAAAACGTCGAGGAATCAGAAAAATATACACTGAAAAAAAATATCATTGACTCAAGTAAAATTTGCGGGCTGCCAAAGAAAAAAATTATTATTTCAATTCTACTTTTAATTCTAACAATTCCATACGGGATTGAAACGATAACACGTCACCTTGACAATCTTTTTCTATGGCAGCCCGCAAGCAAATTTTTTTTTCAGTGTAGGGCCGTCTGTACCGACACGGGTTTTCCGCAGTTTCCCCGTGTCCGCGTCAAGTGCGGTACAGTGTAGCTAAGTCGGCTGCGGACGCACTGGACGTTAGGTAGCTTAGTAAAGTGCGGGTAGGGAGTGATAGGGGGAAAGGGACGGGTTACGTAAAAACCCGAGGAGGGTATACGATGGAACATACAAAAATACATCCGGACTGTCAACCCCGTTTTGCCCCACGGACCACCATCGGCAGCACACAAAAGTTATTGGAAAATTGCGTTTTGTCTCATTATCCCGTTTTGCCCCGCTGTGCCATTTTGCCCCGCTCTCCCCTACGCTGTTCGCTGGGGGGGTGAGGGGGGTGAGGGGGGTGAGAGGAAACGGCGCCGCTCGAGTATGTTGGGCTTCGTCGAGGCTGTAAGGCGGGTTTGCGCGCCACTGCGACACCGTAGTCCTGCAATGGTCCCTTTTATAATTTTATGGCACTTCTGTTCGTCCCTTCGATAAATGTGTATTGTCGGGCCGATAAACTTATCCGGGTGCCGTATACAGGCGGGGGGTCGCGATATTGTGTCACCCGATTTATCGTCGACGGAATATCGGGAATATTTACTGGTAAAATATTCGCACGGTCGCCCGAGGAAAATGCGGATACTAATTTTCTCGAGTCTCCGGAGTGTTCGTCCTTCGCAGTTTCCATTGCGGGACCACGGAGAGAGAGAACCGGATGAGTTGCAGAGTGATACATAGGACAACCTCTCCAGCCACCGGATCGCCCTGCATAACGATCTTACCGCGAAATCCCATTAAATATTTACGGCCAGGAAAATTACCCGGTCGAGCGTCTTTCCCTGCCGCATACCTTTTCGCCCACCTTCACGGAGGAACTTTCGTTAAAAAACAAAATTGATACCGATGTCCGTGAGCCTGCCCGCGAATTCTACCGAGCATACCTGTTCGGCAAAGGCGTCGTTTTTTTTTTACAAGCGCACATAAAGTGGCGAAACCATGTCGAATTTAAAAATTAAAAGGAGGAAGGCAAACCCCTAAGACATCTGGTTCGCAGATACATCCCTGTATTCAGCATTTTTTTCGGGCTTTCTCGAGTAATGTTCCGTGCAGGTATTCATATTTTATGCAGTAGTGCTTTTTATCTATTTTCAGGCTCTACCGCCGAGATCGTAAAAAGTCGTTAAAAGCCTCAAACCCCGTGAGAGTTGAACTTCATACTCTCGTATCTGTTTTTCTTCTTTATTTTTCGTAGTGTGTCTTTCGTCGGAAACAAAGTTAGTGTTTCGAGGCAATCCAAGGTTTGGAAAAAATCAGGTTGTGAGAACAGGAAGAAAACGGCTACGTTTACCGTACCTCAAATAGGGATTTTCCCTTAATGTCTCTGGAGATTAAGGAGCCTATTTACGTCCAACGATGTGAACACTTGGTAACGAAGTGGACATTCAGCTCGCTGATAGGGGAGACCGGGGCAAAATAGCACACCGGGGCAAAACTCAATTTTCCAATAACTTTTGGATGCCCCGTTTTGTCCCAACGATACATCTGGATTATTCAAACCAGTTTTTCCCCACGTACCACCATCGCTACCACCTCAAAGTTATTGGAGAATTGCGTTTTGTCTCATTATCCCGTTTTGCCCCACTGTGCCATTTTGCCCCGCTCTCCCCTACATCTCTATCTTTAGCATTTTTTTCGTATTTCTCAAGCTTTCTCAGGTAATGTTCCGAGTAGGTATACAAATTTTATGCAGTAGTGCTTTTTATCTATTTTCAGCCTCTACCGCCGAGATCGTAACATGTCGTTAAAAGCATCCGACCCCATGAGGGTAGAACTTCATACTTTCGTATCTGTTTTTTTTCTTTTTCCGTATCGTGTCTTTTGTCAGAAACAAAGTTAATATTTCGATGTAATCCAAGGTTTGGAAAAAATCACGTGGAGGAAACAGAGAGAAAACTGTTACGTGTCCCCCACCTGAAAAAGGAATTTCCCCTTAATCGCTTGAGAGATTAAGGAGCATATTTGCGTCTACTTATGTAAACAGTTGCTAACGCAACGGTCATCCAGTTCTTAGATACATCCCTACCTTTAGCATTTTTTTCGTAATTTTTGAGCTTTCTCTAGTAATATTCCAAGTGGGTATACAAATTTAATGAGGTAGTGCATTTTATTCATTTTCAGCCTCTACCGCGGAGATCGTAAAACGCCGTTAAAAGCATCCAATCTCGTGAGAATTGAACTTCGTACTTTGGTATCCGTTCCTCTTTTTTTTGTTCTGCATTGTGTGTCTCTTGCCAGAAAGAAAAGTTTGCATTTCGATGCAATCGAAGGTATGGAAAAAATCACGTGGAGTGACCAGGAAGAAAACGACCTGAAATAGGGATTTTCCCTTAATCTCTCGAGAGATTAAGGAGCGTATTTGTGTCCAACGATGTAAACACTTGGTAACGAAACGGATATTCATCTAGCAGATACATTGCTGTCTGTAGCATTTTTTCGTATTTTTCGAGCTTTAGCGAGTAATATTCCAAATAGGTATACAAATGTTATGCGACAGTGCGTTATACTTTACCTCCGAAAGCGTAAAAATTCGATAAAAACATCCAACCTCGTGAGAGTTGAACTTCATACTTTCCTATCCATTTCTCTTTTCTTTGTTCTGCATTGTATCTTTTGTCATAAAGAAAATTTCGATGGAATGGACGGTTTTGACATCACGCGGAGAGAACAGCAAGAAAACTGCTACGTGCACCCTAGCTGAAACAGGGTTTTCAGCTTAATCTCTCGAGGGACTGAGGAGCGTATTTGTGTCTAACGATGTAAACAGTTGTTAACGCAACGGAAGCGGGCGGACAGAATGTCTGTTCCGAGATCGCGGGAGTAAAGAAACATATAAAATCCGTACTTTTCCGCGAGAATGTCGTTGCTTACTGTAAAGCTTCGGGTAAGATTTTCCGTAAGGCCACGCGCTCCGATCGGCAAATACATCCATTCCGTCTCTTGGCTCGCAAATATTTGATATCCCGTCGAGCTACCATTAATTTCCGCCGCTCTTCTCCCTTCCGCACCCCCCACCCCCCTCGCCCGGCTTCCATCTCGGCGGGTTCTTAAATCACTCTCTTACTCGCTCTTGTTTTCAATTTCTCAAAGACGCGCTTTGCTCTGTTCCTCGGGAAACAAGCTACGATCCACCCTCGTCGCCGGCGCCGCTCCCGGGTGCGCCACTATCCCTTCGGTGCAGACGCCGCCTTGGGGTGCCTCGGGGAGAATTTCGATGCGTGCACTCGCTAAGATTCTGCGAAAACTGAACTTGTACGGCTGCCATTTGTATTCCGTGGTGCGACGAGCGATGCCTACAGGAATACATTTTCCTCGGGAATATGTAATACAGCCTCGCGTCTGCCGGGCTATCGTAATCCGTTACACGTACTACCGTTAATCGGTTAGACGGTGGGATATTTATTATTCATTCGATGGGAGAAAATGGGTCAATAAATTTATATTTTATTTTGCATTCTCACAGAGGATACTTCGTTTCGAGCTTTTCATGTATGTATGTTCAGAATGCCCCGGAACGTCGGAAAATCAAATTTACACGAAATGCCTGGATGGATGTGTGTATGCATGTATGTATGCAGGTGTGTTGATTTATTTGTACGTTAGGACCAAGGGTCCTCTAGGCACATACACTGAGAAATTGGGCCAAAATAACAATCTTAGCATAAATACAAAGAGAAAACACATAGAATATGAAGAATATAAAATATAGAAAAAATAGAGAAACCGAGAAAAAAGAAAACTATAACAAAAATTGTGTCTGTGTGTGTGTGTGTGTGTCAGGTCTGTAAAATTCAACTGTCTTATATCTGGAGAATGGAGTAATCAATCGGGTTTAAATCCCTCCAATTTTTATCAGATTTTGACATTTTCGAAAAAAGTGTTTTCGGGCTCCAGCTTTCGCAAATTTTGATTTATTGAGCTGAAACTTTCTACAGAAGTAAACTAACATCAACTTACGCTGTTGAATTTGGTAAGAATTGGTCCACTCGTTTAAATTTTAAAAAATCATGAATGAAAAAAGAATGCGTACCTTACAATAGACGCACATTTTTGTGCAACATAATTTACACATTAATTTACACTTATAACAATTTTGCCTATATTTCCCTCCATGAGGAAACCAATATCGATCAACGAATTTTCTCATAGAGAAAGCTATGCGCAAAACAGTAATAAATGAGGAATCCATCTCCAAATTAATCTGCACATTTTTATTTCCTTTTTTCTTATCATCGATCTCGATGATATCGATATCGGCTTACACTTTGTGTGAATTTCACTGTTTCATTTGTTTAACCCTTCATTCACTTGTGTTATCTCCGCTCTCGCAGATATCGGGGGGGGGGGGGGGGCGAGCGGGACAAAATGGAACCCCGGGGCCAAACGAACCGGTTTAATTCTTGTTTATTGACGTCCCGCAAAAACTTGCTAAAAATGATCCGTTTTGCCCGCGGCTCCCGCTTACACCGTCCGCCACTCCGATGATTGCGCAAAATTACTCTGATAGCGCGAATTCGCAAATCGATTCGCATATCGCGAATGAATGGACGAAATCAAGAAACGCGTTATCCAACTGTCGAATTTTGGATTGCGTGCGCGTCGAAACGGCGGTACACGGGAATTGATCGGAAACTGGAGCGCGATCGCGGCTCTCATTTCCTGAATACATCTACGTACACCGTTCAAAAGCATTTTCCCCGAAAATCTCGTTACGATGGAAATTTCACCATTTCCTGTATCGATGACCGACGAGTGAATTCCGCGTGTATGCCCAACGCGCCAGAACGCGCTCGTCGACTTCTGTATTGACAATTATTGATGGATACACGGCGATGGGCATTCAAAAAGCGGCCCTCGATCGTCACCGGCGCGTGAATTTACGCCGCACGGTCGAACACCCTCGTCCAGCATGTTTCCCTTCCGATGATAGACGATGGATTTTTTTTTAATATTCTTTTTTTTTTAATTTCCTCCAATGGTACAAGCTCCATGTAACGTTTTACAATGCCGCGCACCCCCGCTACCGAAACTCCACAATGAGAGCCATATGCTCGTTACCGGCGGCGGTAGGGCATGCACGATATCTTCGCATGAGCGCGCTCCCGATTATACCATGCTCCTGTGCTCCGCGGATCGGCTGTATGTGCATATAATGATCACAAAGATTCGCGCACACTCGATACATGGCTCGATGCCATGGTATCGAGATATGCCTCGCCCGTACGGCCCGGAAGGCTGATATAACATGTAGAGTTGGGACGAGTGTGTCGCAATAAAAAAAAAAATCTCACCGTATATGATTCCAGCAAATTGGAGAAAATACTCGTGTCCCGGTATATCGTGCATTGCTCCGATACGTGGGTCCGATTCACATGCCGACGGGTAAAAAGCCGCACGAGCAACGGTACATTGTTCGCCTTAAACCGCACCGAGAAAAAATTACATAGTGGAGTAACCATAGTCACTTTATGCCTTTTTTTCTTTCATATATTCAAGTTGTTTAATTTTATTTTCACGGGCATAACCCATTTCCAGGACGTTGATGAAATATCGATCTAAGATTATGTTGATGATGGAAGGTGATTTATAAGGCTATTTGCACTCGTACGCTATTGTAAACTCGATACAGAATGTAAAGGTAAAGATAAACGCGATATAAAAAAATTGAGAAAAAATAAAGAAAGAAAATTTCATGTACATTTGTGATGAAAGATTAATGTTCAGTACATCGAAAACATTGGAAATTATTTACTTTAATTTTACTATAACAGTACTTTAATATCAATTAAAAAAATAATTAATTACATTAAATTAAGTTTATCAGTTTTTGCATAAAAATTTCTAGTCCGGTACATTAAATGTACAATTTTTTTTTTACAGTGTAGGAAATTACTCCGCACAGTACACTGTAAAAAAATTAGTTTGAAAATTAATGAACAGTATTGGAAGCTTGTTTACATAAACTGTTTCTGAAATCTCAAACACATCTGCGTTGCAATTTTATAGTAAAATTTGTATTTTACATGACATTTTTTGTAAACTTCAAGCAAAAGATTTGTAATTTTAATATCTGGTATATTTGTGTTACAAGCAAAGTATATTAATATTTAATTGATATGAATAATGTTAGCGCATTTCAAGTTCCAGTACATTAAATTTACAATTTATTTTATCAGTGTAGAAATAACTATATATTTTTCTTCGTGCATCGGGTAAAAGAAATTTGAAAGCACAATCTTCAAAGCATAATCGTCCTCCGTCTCGTGAAAAATAATTCGTCCACTTTCTCAAAATTGGTAACAGTAAAAAAAATTTATCGAAATTATTTTCCGCTGCGCGAGTAATCTCAACTGCAGCTTTATCGTGACGACTTTGCCCTTCCGCAGGGGAAACACTCCACTCAATACTGCGCGCAACTACTTAGGACTGAATGATTTACCGCTTCCCTCGGTCGTTTCCCTCCCGGTCTTGGCGAGACGTCGATTGGCATCCTCAATATCGAATCGATAGGAAATCGAATTCCCGTTAGTAATATTCGTGCGGAAAATGCCCTTGAGGGAAATTGGCACCATCGGGAGTCCGTCTCGATCGCATCCTCGTTGAATCTTCGACGGGTGGTCTAGCATGCCGCACGAATCTCCGGGCGAGGAGGGTGCGGGCCTAATCGAATCTAAGCGCCTTCTGCGCTTCCCCCGGCGAACCCTCCGAAGGGTACACACAGCGTCGTAGATATCTTACCCGCTGGCGAGGTTCGAAATTTTTCCGATCCCCGCGCCCCGCAGAACTTGGCCGGCACGGCGAAGGCGAGGCGCGTTTCGGCCGGGCTCCGAAATTGCGCAAATAATCAAGCCAGCGAGCCTCAATAAACTTAGGGCTTGTGTAAATTTGCGTACAACTTAATTTATTTGAAATTTACCCAAATTTTCGTTAAAAGTTAAAAATCTCTTGCTTGAAATTTACCCAAATTTTCATGAAAAATTAAAAATCTTTTGCTTGAAATTTAACCAAATTTTCGTGAAAAATAAAAAAATCTTTTGCTTGAAATTTACCCAAATTTTCGTGAAAAATTAAAAATCTTTTGCTTGAAATTTACCCAAATTTTCTTGAAATTTACCAAAACTTTCGTGAAAAATACAAATTTTATTGTAACATTGCAACGCACATGTGTTTGCAATTTCAGAAACACTTTATGTAAAATGAAGCCTCCAATACTGTTAATTAATTTTCAAACAAAATTTTTTTACAGTCTGTGTAAAATATATTTTCATAAAAACTTTTATTCCGTCCAGGCCATCGCAATTTTTAGCTCCGTTTAACTCGCGTATCCGTATCCCGATCCGTGTGTTTCGATGAGTTGTGCCCAATAACGCGAAAAGAATATTTTATTAACGAAATTTTTCGGACCCCCGCGCCCCGCAGAACTTGTCCAGCACGGCGAAGGCGAGGCGCATTTCGGTCGGGCTCCGAAATTTCGCAAATAATCAAGGCTCGCTCGCCTCGATAAACGGAGGGCCTGCGTAAACTCGCGTACAACTGGCTCGGGCACAGCGTGGCAAGAATGAAATCGCGGCTTTTCCACGTGTGCAAACGCACTCACGGCCGGCGTCCAAATTAATTGCGTGCGACAAATCATAGAGGCCTTTGATCGTCCAGTCGGAATTCAACTAATGCCGGGTTAAAGGGTTAAAGAGCCGCCGCCATAGTCGCGTCGCTCCGCGAACGTTCGCGCGCAACCCCCTTGGAAAATTCACGCTATTTACCGGCTTCCTTTCCCGACCTCCCTTTATGTTATTGCGACTGGCTCTTCTTTTTTTTCCCCCACTGCTTTCTATTTCCAGCGGCATGCGCCGCAAACTCTTTCATGATTCATGATTTTCTACGGCGATGAAAATTTTTTTTCCCGCTGCTAGCGAGCAAGTTTCGCGAGAGACGCCACGGCTGGTGAGCGAGTCGGTCGGGCCTTTGAAGATGGCTCGCGAAGCGGGCGATCCTGGCGAGGGTATCGCGCTCGGTCTGGGCTCTCGCTGTGGGAAGCGCACGATGTTGCTATCAAAATCTCGCTCGGATGCTGATATATGTGCTTCTGAAGATTGTTTGACGAGATCGAGGATGCTCAAACTCAACCGTTCACTTGGAACTGCTAACCGAGAACTGCTCAAATACGCCGTCGTACCTGCCGACCGTAAACTCCCTTATCAATACAGTCGTGATTCAAACCTTACGGCCGAGTCTACAAGATAACTTCAGTTCATGATCAATGCGCAGCTTCACGAGATACCCGGGTAGAAAATTTCGCGTTACTTTTTCCTTCATTTTTGTTGCCTTATAAAATCCTAAAAATAAATAAACTAAATTAAAATTCAATGATGATGATAATAATAATAATATAATAATATAATATATAATATGATATAATAATATACTATATAATATAATATAATAAACTATACATAGACTCATGCACTTTGCCAATACCCTTGGGGAGATAGTTAACTTTGAACTATCGGTCAGTGAGTTCAAAGCAGCTGTTGGGCGGCGAATTCTCATCTTTGAGTGATTTTATTCCAAAATAATCGGGCAACCAAAGGCAAATAACCGGTATGGTGATTATTGACGTTAAAATTAACTAATGAAATATATTTTGTCTATTTTATATTAAGATGCGAACTGGTGATATTATTCAAATTGTAGAAATACTTTCATAATTTACCAATTTACTGATGTATTTTTAATATTGTATGTAGAAAAAAAGGTTTATCCCGTAAACTTATAAATAACTAAATAAACAATAATAATAATAATAAATCTTTCAACAGTTTTCTTTATTGTAATCTTGCGATTGCGTTGATGGCTTCCCTTTGCAGAAATTAAAGTGAGCTATTCCGAGTCTCTGACGTCCATGGTTGTGTAAGCTATACTTGCACGAAAATCGACTTTATGCCTCGAACGAGCTAAAAGTAGTCTTACGCAAAAATGTCAGGCACGTTGTTCGTGATTGAATGAGAAAAAAAAGGTTGGCTTCGATCAATAACTCCCACGTAGGCGACGATGACGCAGAGTGCGATCTCTTTGAGAATATGCTGCGAAGCGCGGATGCTGACCTTTTGCGGAAAAAAAAATACGCCTCAATCCGGAGTGCCGGGTGTTCTGCACACGCTCGATGGAACCGCAGGGTGAGATTAACCAATCGAGCGTTAAACCCGTGAGTGACCGACGAACGATGCAACCAACCGCACGCGTAATCTCCTTGGTAGGATATATCATACAGACCGGGTGAGAATGGTGATAACGACAACACGCTAACGCGTTCTAATTTTAAATGCCTCACGTCAACGTGGCGAACTCTTCGCCATAGCTCGAACCCTTCTCACGGATACACCGTACAGTAAAACTCTTTTTTTACCCTGTAACCGTTAATAACGAATCGCTCGATTCTATCCGCATAAACGTACCCTGAACGGAAAAAAGGGTGTGCGAAAAAAAATATAAAAAAATCTTTCAAAGATAATCAAGTTTTTTGCGCGAATATATGTATGTTTTAAATATTTTCCCGGCTACATCCTTACATGTATCTTATATACATGGTAACGAACGAGCGAATGAATAACGCGCGTATTTGGTTTTGAGGCGAATATTATTAATAATGATGAACGTTAATTATCCCGATCATGTAATGTCACGCGAATGAAATCGTTGACGGTTTATCCATTATATCGTTTCGATGAGTTGTGCACAATAGCGTGAAAAGTATATTTAATATATGCAAAATATATTTTCACGTAGGGTAAAAGTGGGGAACATGGCCCGGTCCATATATCATTGATTTACGTGTTAATCGAGGTGGGCCATATTGACCACTTTTACCCTATCCTTTTTTCCGCATACAACATCGCAATTTTCGCTCCGCTTAACTTGTGTAGACCCTCAAAAATGCAATTTAAGACAATGTACTTTGAATCTATATATTGTGATAAACGTAGATTTGTGCTTTGGTACTTCGAGGAGTACGTGGAAGGAAATCGTTGAAGGTTTATCGCGTAACGCGAAAAGAATATTTTAAAGATGCAAAATATATTTCCACATATACATTTCTTCCGTCTAGGACATCGCATAATTTCCGCTCCGTTAAACTCCCATAGCCCTTCAAAAGTTGAATTTAAGGCGTTGTACTTTGAAACTGGATGTATATCGTGATAAACGTAAATTCGTGCTTCGGAGTACGTGGAACGAAATCGTTGACGGTTTATCCATTGTATCGTTTCGATTGTCATCGGAGACCGTGAGAGTCACTGTCCTGCCGGTGCTTGCGGAAGTACGTCGCGACGGCGAGTCCCGGCGTCTCCGCGGCGCGTCGGGACGCTAACAAACTGCTATGCAGTCCTGAGTTGCGATTTTACCCCTGGCCAATGGTAGTCGAACAAGTGCTTTTACATGCACGCACGTACACAGAGAATTCCTCACAGACGTTCCCGACGAACATGAACTGCTGCTCCGTGCAGAGTCGCATCGATTGTCGTCTTTCCTTCCCGCCGACTACTTATTCGCGTACACCGGAGACTCCGTGGATGTCTGAGGAGTTCGCTGTACGCAATCCTGATAATAGCGACCAATTCTTGGGTCCCCGTCGCGCTTTCTTCTCTAACTCGCAGGATGTTTTTCGTAATCTATCAACAAATTTATGGCACGGATGGCGAAATGAAATATGGACTGCGGTCAAGATACGAACTTTTTTCCCCCTCTGTATTCTGCTGAATTTACCTACGGGGACGTGTTTTTCGGCGAACTCGAAAATATTGTTACGACCGAGCGAAATCAACAAGGCGCGTATTTTTGGTTTTTGGGAGGATGTTATTAATTACAATCACAACTGTTTGTCTCAAGAACGAAATGTCGAACTTCTGCTCTCTTTCAAACTCCGATTGAGACTCTTGTCATCTCGTCAATCGATAATCTGTACGTCTGTCATTTGTCATACCGGGCTGTTTCACACCGTATAAATAATTCGTATGAAATTTAATGTACGGGAAGTTTTTATGCGCGAACTGTTATAGTAAATTTCACGTAGAATTGTGATGAAAAATTAAAGTGCAATATGTTAATAACTGTGGAAATACTTTACTTTTAATCATTTAGTTTCATTTCATTCTAAAAGTCCATTAACTTTTTTTGAAAATGCTACATTAAATTTAATATACCAGTTTTTGGATAAAAACTTCCAGTCCGGAATATTAGGTTTGCAATTTTTTTGAACATTGCACTCATCTATGGACACTAAAAATAAATTGTAAATGTAATTGTACTCAAAATTGAAATTTGCTTACATTACTTACATCAATTGAACATTAATTGTCAAAAAAATCAGATATTAAAATTAGAAATCTGTCGCCAGAAATTTACAAAAATGTTAATTAAAAATAGAAATTTTACAGCAGAATTACAACGCACATGTGTTTAAAATTTCAGAAACAGTGTATGTACAACAACTCTCAATAACGTTAATTAATTTTCAAAACTAATTTTTTTTTACCGTGTAATTGTCTCAGTCGTTCCCCGTCGCTATATTCCTCACACCATCGTACCCAGTAAAGTCTAAAGCGTAAAGTGCCTCAGGACAGAGATCAAAGAGTACGTCAGTAACTTGCCGTTACGCCCGAATTATTCGCGATTCTATTAGGCAATTTGCACGCGAAAAGATAAAATTAATTCTTCGTTCCCTCGCCCGCTTCGCAATGCATAATAATTGTTGTCCTCCAATTTTTATTTTCCGCATCCATTAATTCAGCGGAAAGTAAGCAACTCTCTCCCGAACAATTCTCGTTATACTTTCCTAGTTAATTTTTTGTTTATCCCCAGTGGTGGTCGAGCCCGAAGGCAGAGAAACGAGAGGCAACAAAACGAGACACTCCGAATCAACACTTTCTCCCTCGTTCCTCAATTTTCCTTCGGCTCCCAGGGATCCCGTGGAAATGAATCGGAATTACTTTTCGAAGTTTCGATGAAGAGTGAGCGAGCGAGGGCGAGACGCCGGGCACACGCGCAGGGGTTTGCGCCATGGTTCGATTCATTCGGCCGAGTCGGGGGGCGGCGAGCAGTATCCGGGGGTCGAAATTAGCTTAGACGTTAGACGAACCGGTATCGGCAGATAAGCAATATATAGCTCGACCAATACCCTCGCGGGGTTCGTGTGCGGGCGCGCGTGTCTGTGCTTAAGCTCGACCGACGAACTGTGCGGGGGTTCTTCATCGTTCGTTTGTTTTCGATCGTCGCCCACTCGCCCCCACCTCGACCCGTTCCTCTCGTTATTGTCGCTTCTCGATTCGCTGCACATAAGCCCCCGAATAAACCTTTATCATCATCCGGCAAATCGTGCCCCGATTAACGACTTGTTCGCCGGAGGAAAGCGTGCGAATGACAAACGGGGTGCAAACACGGTATTCCAAAAATTGTCGATATATCATTTATAAATAATGGATGTTGAGACCGTGAGCGATGAGAAACTTCTCTTTCATGCACTGTGGCTGTTGATCTATTATAGGAATTATCTTCTTCTGGTTTCCATTGAAGAGACTCCATTTAAGGTTTCGACCCAGGTCGGGGCCGATTCACAGAGTTGTTTATTTTATCTGTGATTACATTATCGATTCTTTATTGTCGCTTTTCGATTCGCTGCAGATAAGCCCCCGAATAAACCTTTATCATCATCCGGCAAATCGTGCCCCGATTAACGACTTGTTCGCCGGAGGAAAGCGTGCGAATGACAAACGGGGTGCACACACGGTATTCCAAAAATTGTCGATGTATCGTTTATAAATAATGGATATTGAGGCCGTGAGCGATGAGAAACTTCTCTTTGATGCACTGTGGCTGTCGATCTATTATAGGAATTCTCTTCTTGTGGTTTCCATTCCATTTAATGTTTCGACCCTGCTCGAGCCTCTCATCAGAGAGTTGTTTATTTGATCTGTGATTACATTAATAATAGACTAGATTAACTCTTATAGTTCGTCTAGTGTTTTTTTTCTGATTAATCTATATTCATTATGAATTCTTTTTTAAATTGATTACCTGCTTATTTTCTAAGAGCTTATTATATAAAACGGCTATTATTTGCGTATTCTTGTCTGTGATGAGTTCTGTTACGATCGATCTTGGTTATGTGTGTCAAGTGTGTGAGAAATTACCTTATATATACTTTGGAAAATTTTGGATTTGTTTCTTGGTTTAGACGTTTGCCCCCCCCCCCCCCAGCTGAGGCCCCCTTCGGAGAAGTTGACACCCCCTCCCCCGCCGGTTTTCATACCATATAAAAAGGATTTAGAAATTCCGACGTCCGATTCTATACGCCACAATTTCGGAATTTGGGGTTTTAGAGCATATAGAATCGATTTCGAAATTCCCAAATTTCATTCGATATGGAATATATTTCCACATGCCATATGAACCAGGCAAACGATGCAAGCGCGGGAAGCGCTCGAGCGAACATAACTGCCAGTCGTTCGTAAAGTTGAAAAATCTTGACTCAGGTGTGCGTCGTAAAAACCGCAATATTTTATATTTCCCCCCAATTTCCACTGCTGAAAATATACCCTCAAAAGCGGTCGCCCGAACCTTGCTCGCGAAGTCTTCGGCCAAATGCGCAGCCAAGAAGAATTCTTTCCGCCTCGGTTCCGCTCCCGAGGAACGTAAGTTGTATACTAAATATTTTCCAACTTTTGGAAATTTAACCAAAGTGCAAAGTTTCGCGATGCCCTCCCTCATTCCAGAATCGCTATCTCGGCTATATCGTTAGGAAAAACTTTTCGGCCACACGGGAGTATCATTCAATTATATGTTAGGAGAAGCCCGAGGTTCCTGCGCCGAGTCGCGTCCCATCTCCGAGGGGTTGACTTCTATTAAGGGGGCGGCGGCATCGCGGGAGTTCGGCTGGTTTTCGCGATAGCTACGATAGTGCACGCTCGAGAACAAGCGGAAGGGAAGACTCGTAATCGAATTGTAAATACTGTGGAATCAAGTTTTTATTCTTTTTGTTCGAGCTCCCTTCCTCTCCGCACCGGAGGAGAGACAACAAGCCGAAGACACCGTCGGGTCCAAATGGTGTCCCTTTCTCGGTGTCTCTCTTCGTCATTCGCCTTTCACCATTCGATTTCTTCTTCCTCCTCTCACCCCCCGGCAGGGCGAAGCGCCTTCGGTCCTCGAGACTAAATTGCATTTACGGAACCCTCGAATGGAGCCCACGTCACGCAGCATCCGAGTATTTCCTCGGTAAACTCTCGACTCCATTCTTTTTACCTCTTTCGTTCTTCCCTTTTTTTTCTCTCCTTTCGCTCCATCTTACTTTCTCCGCGATGCTGGTCTTGGTCCTTCTGCCGGACGTTCTCGAGTCCACTTCCTCCACCGCTCACACTCTTGTGTACTATCGACAGCTGGCAAACCGTTTCGCGAATCTCTATGTTTTTCTTAAGACTACCTTCTTTTTTTGCTACCGCTCTTCAGTGCGGAGAGACGGGAGACTGTCGAGACTTTTCTTGTCATTTTTTGTTTGTTTTCTGAATCTTGGCTAGCTTCGAGAGTTCAACGGATATTAATAGTTTGGGTTTTTCTATTTTGTACATGGGTTTCACACAAATTGTCAGATCTCACTCGGGGATCCAAAAGTCGAGACGTTGACCCAGGCTTAAACGCGTATGTGCGCATTTTTTTTTACATGTTGGCATTCATTTTCTTAATTTGTAACTAACGAGATGCACTTTGCTGTCTTCGAGGCATGCTCCATAATTTTTTTGTTCCTATCTGACGGAAAGTTTTCCAATATCTTGTAAAATAGTCTTAGAAAAAAAAGAGCGTAACTTTAGGGCCGTACGATTTCTACTTTCTTAACAGAACTCGAACTACTACTGGGTATTTTTTTTATATGTTAGGATTCATTTTTTTGATTGTAACTAATGAGATGCACTTTGGAATGTTCGAGGAATGCTCCATAATTTTTTTTGTTCCAATCTGTCGGAGAGTTTTCAAATATTTTGCAAAACAGTCTTAGAGAAAAATAGCGTAACTTCAGGTGCGTTTGACGCCGACCTTCGAAACATGGTAGTGTATTTTTTTTTACAGGCTGCGATTAATTTTCTTAAATTCTAACAAACGAGATGTACTTTGGAATGTTCAAAGTATGCTCCACAATTTTTTCGATCCAATGTGACGGACGATTTTCAAATATTTTGCAAAATAATAACTTTAGGTGCGTTCGACGCCTACCTTTGAACCACTACTGGGTATTTTTTTTTAGAAGCTCCCATTAATTTTCTTAAATTCTAACAAACGAAATGTACTTTGGAATGTTCAAAGTATGCTCCAAAATTTTTTCGATCCAATGTGACGGACATTTTTCAAATATTTTGCAAAGTAGTCTTGGAGAAAAACAACGTGACTTAAGCTGCGTTCGACTGCTGCCTTTTCAACAGAACTCGAACCACCGCCGGCTACGTCACAACTAATGAGACCCCATGGAATTCTCGATGTCGACAGTCGAGCGTCAGGCTCATTACAAGATTCGATTAGCCGGACGAATTCTCCCTTACCTCGTTTCTCTTAACCCTTCGGCCCTTCTCTTATCGACGGGAAATTAATTAATTCGATTTCGTGTCCGAGTCCTCAGTCCGTGCCCTGAGCCGACTCCTGCACGTCGGGAAAAAAAAATCTACCTCGTGATCGGAGAAAATTGGTCTTATTGTGCGACGACTCTCCTCTTGTATCCCCGAGTTCCTTACGGCGTGGGGAATGAGCGAAGAAGCTTTTTCCTCCGTCAAGGACAATCCGATTTCCTCAGGATGGGCGCGCGCTCCCTCCCGCGTCCTCTCCGTTTCCCGGACAAAAAAGGGTTTTTTTCCCCGTTGCCGCAACCGCGTTCGCCCGGAAGATCGACGAGGTCCGGGCGAAGTGCTCGAACAGGACGACGCCACGTTCCTGGCACTCCGGAGACTCCGCAGGATGCTCCGCGTCATTCCGGTCCAGCAAATCCTACGGCATCAAAGTCAATTTACAATTTTCGCTACAAGAAAAGTCACTCGCGAAATCCTTTTACGATTTTGCAAATATACACACGGAGCTATACAAGTATTCTTCAGATTTTTTGCACGTCGTCCTCGGATAAACGACACCGCACCCAGAAAAATAATTTATTTGACGGCCACTGTTTATTTGGTTTTAAATAAAATATTTATTTCATTTCAATAAATATTTATTTCATTTAAGTAACTATTTACTTAATAAAAATAAATATCTATTTAAATCAAATAAATATTTTACTTGAACCAAATAAACGGTGGTGGTAAAAAGAAAAAAAATTTTCTGCGAGCGCAGTTCAACCAATGAATTTCCTGGTAATGACAATTTTTTGCAGACAGTTGGAAAACGATTTGATGATTCTGACCTCATTCGACCCACCTCAATCAGTCTGCCGTACACAAGTACACGGTACATTTACGAAAAAGTTATCGACCCGCTTTTACGAAACGAACGATGGGGAGTGGTTTGGTATTTGTCTAAAGTCGATTTTTTATTTTTCGAATTTTTCTATCAATTTTTAAATATTGTACTGTAACGTCTCAATGTACACAAGTACGCGATACATTTGCCAAAAAGTTATCGACCCGCTTTTACGAAACGAACTATGGGGGGTGGTTTGGTATTTTTCTATAATTGATTTTTAATTTTTCGAATTTTTCTATCAATTTTTATATATTTAATTTTTTCATTTGATATCGTATTATAAAATTTCAACGTCAGGCCACAGGAGCGGATGGTACATTTTTCATATCGACCCGCTATCCCTTTTACGTACCACGTTGCGACATTGAACGGACACGCGAATATACCTTCGTGTCTCGATTAATTTTAATTTCAGACATTATCCACATCCACCCTAACGAACAATTACCTTTTCAATGATTACAGCCAGAGAACTGAGATCATGCGGTGGAATAAGCAGCGGCGGCGAGGTCTGCTGCTCGGCGGACATGGAGCTGAGATTGCAGGCGAGGGCGCGCGACAAACACGAGAAGGCAACAAGATCGACTCTGCAGCGACTTCAGCAACTCCTCGTTACGAGAGGAACGAGATTTCACAGTGAGTACATTCTTCCCTTAATCCACATTTTTTTTTTTAATTCACCGTTTTGTGGCCACGTCTAATGTATTTTTCCCCCACCGATGACGAGTCTCCGAATTATTTTACTCCTAGGGCAACACTTGATACACTTGATAACTCGTGTCGGACAACAAAATACAACTTTGCAAAAAAAAAAAATCAAGATCTCATAAAACTTAAACGATTAGATTAATTTTCGCCAAATTTAATACCAAACATTGTACATTCTTAGTCCATTCCCGTTTCAAATTTAAGATCGATACCTCCAAGTTTACTCCAATTATATCATTTTTAGTCATTTTTAAAAAAAAATCAAAAAACTCAAAATCTCATATAATCTTACCACTTCGATGGATTTTGACCAAATTTAATACCAAAGGTCTTTGATCAAAATAGTATATTTATGTGTAGTTGTAGGACAATTGCTCTAAATTTACACAAGTTAGAGCTACCACAGAGAATTTTTAAAGAATTGAAAATCTTATAAAATCTCCAGTTGGGCCTCAATGTTCACGAAAATAGCACTGAATGAAGCGTGATCGCTCTACTAGTGTACCAAATTTCAACTCGCTGTCTCAAGCCATTTCCGAGTTATCGTCATTTTAAACAATACATACACACATACATTCACACATACACACACACACCCACACACACACACACACACACACACACACACATCCGGACGCCAGCTAAAAATCATATTTCTCGTCGTTTTGGACTATTTTAAGTATTCTCACATTAAAATCTCAATTTTTTTTAACGAACATCAAGCTTCCTCTAGGAGGAAGC
>JAPYZD010001893.1:0-18183 GCA_030522725.1 Ichneumoninae sp. B BG-2022a
ATTTTGGGATCATTATTATGGACGAACAATCTTATCAGCATCTTCCATATGCTTGATTTTTTTCAGATTTTTGTCCGATCGAGAAGTGTTTGTAATTCTATTTTATTCCTCTCAAACTTAGGCGGCGTCAGTCATTGTGCTAGTACTACCTTAACATTCTTATTTTTGTTCGTACGCTCGTTTTTCAAATGAGATTTTCAAACTTCACCGGAAATCTTGATAACCGGTTTTAAAATTCCAATAATCCAAGCTCGACCGACTCGACCGAGCGACAAAAACCTGCCGGTAATTAAATAAAGCGAGATTACCGTGTTAATTGGTGTTAAAACCAATTAACACGATAATCTCGCTTTATGTATTTAACAGAACCTCGCATTGAAACGAACTCCTGCGCGCGTGATATCCTGCTTCAATTTGTCGACCAATTACCCACTTATCGGTAATCGGTGCGATTTAAATTAATAAAATTGAATATAATAAGCCAATGCACCTGGCATAATCCATGGAATAGTGTGAATCCGCTTGAGTGTGGCTAGAATTGGATCCCGTCTCCATCCACTCTCCGTCGGAGAGAGAGGGCACGCGTTCGCTTCCCATGCTGCTGACCGCGCTGTCGCTCGAGGCGTCCATCCTCTCGTCGGTCACGCCGGGCAGAGCGGTCACTCCCGTGGCCGAGGTCGGCGTGCCTCCTGCCGCCTGGACGCTCGGCAGGGCCGCCGCGCCTGTTGGTCCCGAAGCGTTGTTGCTGCTGTTGTCCAACATGCGCATAGTGTACATGCCTGAAAAAAAATAATAATAAAAATAAATTAATTAACATAAAAACACAAACTCGTTATTGCAAGATTATCTTGTCCTCCTGTTGCACTAAAAATGCCGAACAGCCCAGGAAGTCAACGAAAAGATGTGTTTATGTAAAATTAAAAAAAAAAAAAAAAATGGAATGCAGATACGACATTCGCTGGAGACCGTGAGCGAGGCTCGCGGGCCCGTATACGTGACTGGTTTCACGTTCCTCTCGGAATTATCACGACGGTGTTTCGCGCGCCAGGCATTTCCTTTTGCGTCATTGCGAGAAGAGTCTCCGGAGAGACAGTGAGAAAGACGGAGAGCTCGGATTAGCGAATGTGTCCAATCCACGACCAAATCTGGTCACGTTCGAGGTCTTGTGTCGGCAATCAATATTCTTCGACTGTTCGTCGCAGGTGAAAAGGAAAAAAAAATACTTCACATATAACTCGCACATGGAGTCGGTCGCATATAAATTACAGCGGCGTCCAACGTCGGAAGGATAAATGGGACATGCTTGTACGCCACTCGATACGCCCTTCTGATTTTAGGCGAGTCGTGTATACATGTATATACATATATGTATATGGATTTTTTTTTCTGCTTGAAACTGGTCATTTTATCGGAATCTGGCGTGTCTCAATCCGGCTCTTATATAGTTGCGTTTTATTCGACGACGTAAGAGAGACGAGATAAGAACGTGATTAGCTGACCTCGAAGACCGAGGAAAAGTTTAAAGCGAAAAGGACGATCAGGTTTTGACAACAATCAAAACCCGATCGCTTATTTTTTTTGCACTTCAATTTTTTTTATTTTTTTTTTTTTTTCTACACCTATATATAAATCATTGACACCGGAAGCGGTAAAGTCGCTCGCGCGGATAACTGTCGCGAGCTGCTCGGCGATGTTAATTCGCGCACTAAATAATGTGACGCACTCGTACCGCCTCGGAGTTTGTTTACTCTCGTTTTATTTACGCACGATTACGCATCTGGATGAAAGGATTCTACGGGACTGTGCGAGGCTGATTAAACGTAAACAAACAAAACAGAAAAACCATGTACATGCCTACACGATGACAACTTGTTTTCGCGAGATTTCTCAAGCGCCCTCGGATTATCAGTTTTTCTCGATCATTTAATTTTCTTGTGTTTTTATTTTTGATTCGTATTTTCAAAGAATCTACGCGATAAAAGCGTGGGCGAAGTCGGGCAGAGCGGCTACCGCTGCAGACTGCGCGGGTTTTTTTTGTCAGGCTTCGATAGTCGGTCGAAAGTCAAGGTCGGCACATAACGCCCGACGATCGTCGTAAGCATTCAAATTACGCGTGACTCGACAGTTTTCCGATACGATGCTTCGGGCCTCGTGATACTATCAACGCTGACTGTACGTCCCGAGCTATGATAAAGCCGTTCAAGCCGAGAGCTACTACAAAGTCTTCCGACGTTCCGAGAATGTGTTTTTATCTCCGCTGTTTTCCAGAGGACGCGCAGAAATCTTTTTGTTTCGTTTGAATAACAATAACAGGTGGCGAATACATCCGATAAATTGGAGAGAGGGTTTGAAGTTCTACATTTTTAATTCTTGTTTTTTTCATCGTCCTAAATTATTGATTTATTTTAAATGAACGCGACTACGTTCCGAGCTACGACAAAGCCATTCAAGTCGGGAGCTGCAAAAAGTCTTCCGACGTTCCGCGAATGTGTTTTTCTCTCTCTGCTGTTTTCCAGAGGACGCGCAGAAAGCTTTTTGTTTCATTTCAATAACAATAACAGGTGGCGAATACATTCGATAAATCGGAAAGAGGGTTTGAAGTTCGAAACTTAAAATTCTTGTTTTTGTCATTGTCCTAAATTAGTAATTTATTTTAATTGGACGCGACTGTACGTTCCGAGCTACGACAAAGCCGTTCAAGCCGGGATCTGCAAAAAGTCTTCCGACGTTCCGAGAACGCGTTTTTATCTGTGCTGTTTTCCAGAGGACGCATAGAAATCTTTTTGTTTCGTTTGAATAACAATAACAGGTGGCGAATCCATCCGATAAATCGGAAAGGGGGTTTGGGGTTCTAAATGATTAATTCTTGTTTTTTTTATCGTCCTAAATTATTGATTTATTTTAAATGAACGCGACTACGTTCCGAGGTAAGACAATGCCGTTCAAGCCGGGAGCTGCAAAAAGTCTTCCGACGTTCCGAGAACGCGTTTTTATTTGTGTTGTATTTCCAGTGGATTAGCAGACATCTTTTTGTTTCATTCATATAGCAATAGCCGGTGACGAATCCATCTGATAATCCGGAACGTGGGATTGAAGTTCTAAATTTTTTATTCTCATTTCTTTTCCCATTGTTCAAGTACTAAATTATTTATTTATTTTTAATTGTCTATTCAATTAAATTCGCCTTGGCTCCGCGAACGTTGTATCGACGCGTCAGTCACGAGACAAAAATTGATTAAACATTCATGAAAAAAAATTATATATTCCTATCGGCAGAATGGAATTATGATAAATCCATCGACGATTGGCCGATGCATGCGCTGTATATATACGTACACGGTCGGTAAACGATGACCCCCATGCTCGCCATTCACCTTCCCAAGACGTTTCGATAGGCAACAAGTGTTATCCAGCCAGCCGGTTAATTTCGCAACGAAGTGGATTTACCGATGCGCAATCGGCTCGCGATCACGAAAGGAAATTCACAGATTTGTTTGTTTTCTTGTTTTTCTTCGTTATCTCACACCCGCCGAGTGACTAAATCTCGAGAATCTTCGCCGCGTAATAAATGCTGTAATGCGTGTAACTATGCATATTCGCGAAAAGTTCGATCGTGAGACGCTTCACGTTCTTCGTCTTGATAACGTTGCTCCCTGCCACTTTTATCTCTGTACGAGTATTACGTGTCCGCCTCAGAGTGTGCTTCACAAACGCGCACTTTTCGTCACAGCTGCGAATAATATTTCAGAAATTGCCGTGTCGAAAGTGACTACCAAAGTTTCGCGTGCAGTGTCCACTGCGATGCGGCTTTACCAGAGCGACATTGTAAGACTCGCCGTCGAACGACTGCAGAGCGCGCAGGATGTTTCTCGATGTTTTTTTGTTTTTTTTGTATCGGCCGAGTAGCGCCGCAGCTTTGTCGGTCAACAGGTCAACACGGACAATCCGTGACGCGTATCATCGGGAGAGTATGTCCGACGCGACTGTAACGTCATCGAGCACGTGTGCGATAGGCAGAGCTATAATCGAGGCTGGAAGTTATTAAACGATGTCGATATCGTGTGGCATAATATCACTCGGCCAGTTCGGCTCTGGAATTACAACATGTACAACAGCGAACGGGCGGCACACCAGCGCCCTCGACGGTTACGCGCGAGAGATTGATGGCTCGGATTTACGCTCGTCGCTCCCTCGTATTTACGGAGACCTTTTGGCAAACGATTTCCATGGAATATAAATCGGTTTTTTTTTAAATAATTTTATAATTTTTAGTTATTTAGTTTTTATAATTTTTGTTTGTTTAGATTTATAATTTTCGTTTACTTTGTTTTATATATTTTTCTTATAATCGACGATTAAATAGTTACAAGTTTAACGGCTTCAAGTTATATGAATTTTTTTAACGTTTCGATAGATTAGCGCACTAAACAACACGGGCGACCCAATTCGCAGAGAGGTCTATACATCGCGAGTTACGATAACCGAATGACTATCAGCACACCTGCCGACCGACGCCCCCGTCGCCGCTGAGATATTTATTCGCGCACAGGATTTCGGGAGAGCGTCGAGAACTGTTATTATGTCATCGTACAAAAGCTCGAATCTAGAGTAGTGTGTACATGATTTCTTCGGATCGCGATCAGTTCGACCGGCGAATATTCGCGAGAGTGGAAAATTACTCGTGCCAAATTGCAGGGTGGAGTGAGCGCGCTCGGGGTATTCGCTTTGTCGCCCCAGTCGCAGTTTCGCAATAAAAAATTCCCGGGATATAACGCCGCTCGAGTGTTTGCGCGACAGACACGAGACTCGTACTAGCGCGCTACTCGCTCTCAGTCTAGAGTCGACACCGCGACTCCCGTCCGACTCGAACGGGGAGTCATCGCTGCGCCGGACGTCCACTGCGTTCGCAGACTCCTCACCGCCACCGTTTCCGCGACCGATCTTCGCAGTGTTAATTTCGCACTGTAAAGAATTGACGGCGAAAAAAAGAAAAAAAAAAGATAAGACATAAACGGTAAAAATAGTCCTTGCACCGAAAAAACATTCGCTTGTCGCCTGCCGAAGAATTTTTTTTACATTCAATTCATACATTCCATATGATACTGAAACAACGACGGTAAGGCTGTCAGGTTATCGTTTCAATCCCGTATGGAATCATTGAAAGTAGAATTAAAACAAGAATTTTTTTCTTTGTCAGCTAGCAAGCGAATTTAACTTGAGTCATTGATATTTGTTTTTCAGTCTGAGCCTAGAAAACAATTCTGGAATAGTTCTCGCGATGAAAATTACATAAACATTCGTGAAACATATGATCGAACGTGATATCCGTATTCCATGGTCAGTTACGAAGCGGCCCGCATCGGCCGACGATATTTATTGCGGCGTCAGTCGATAAGAGATTGCAGGGTGTAGTAATAATGCGAACAGCCCGGGGCGACAGACAATGTTGCGAATTTAGAGCGCGGATGAGAAGCGTACAGTTACGCGAGTGCGAATGCTGTACGAGATCGAACGCACGGGGAAGAGATAAGGCTGACCGGCAAATCCTCGGCGCGGCGCAAGTAACGCGCGTGTGTTGTGCGCGAGAAGCGTGAGCCTCTGAATAAACGGCGTGCCGCCACCGCCTTCCATTCGCCGCTGTCGTTCCACGATCGCTACGAGCAGCGAGAGATTACAAGACGCGAGAGCGCGTTATCTCCTCGCTGCGGCGAAACAAACGTCACGCGCCCGTTCGATGATAAAATAAGCCGAGAGGCGAACGAGAACAAAGCCTTCGAAGCTTATTGCTCGCGTTCGATGTACAATACCGGCGCTACGGTCTGTGGCACGGGCGTGGTAAGGAACTACAGCCCGATTTGCATCGCAATGACATTGTCTGAAATTGAGACGAAAATTTCTTACGCAACTCTCCGGCGCCAAAGAAATATCGTACAAACGATACTAAAAATAATCTCGCACAATTACGAATTCTCCAAATCGTCGAACGAGATTATACCGACCGATGCTAAAGTAGATTCTCGATAAACGAAATCGATCAGCCCTTTGTCGTTCCAACTGTACACTGCGTAATGCGCGACATTGAAACTTGTTTTCCTACATGAATGAACATTACGTCGAAAAAGGGGAACCCACGCGATGCAAATGTCGCGGTGCATGGTTATCGAGGAATTTAGCTATCGTAATTGTGTCGATGCTTCGTAATATCTCGGGTACGTGACGTTACTGTGCAGAGGCAAAAAAAAAACCTTTATCTTTCTCTGTCGCCATCTGTGGGGAAGTATCGTCACGTACACACAATGTAAAAGCTGCTATCGGACACGGTGTTACTGTATTCAAACAGAATGCGAGAGTGAAAGGAGTGGCACGGGGTCTCGTATCGTCGTCGTCGTCGTTGTCGCCGTCGGAGTGAATCAATTCCGTGCTATTATTACGATCGGCTGGCAAGTGGCGAGATGGGAAGGCAAAAGAAGGGAATGAGTCACTCCGTGAGCCTTCTGTGACACACGCTTGCTAGCGAGTGAATCTCGTTCGGGATGGCGCGGCTGGCCGAAGACGAGTGGCCCGATGTAAACGTGCGGTTAAGGCACGGTGCCTGGATTCAACGCTACACGCGTAAAAGCGTTTGTAGTATATTTATGCGGTACGTTTGCCACGGAAGATTATTTCGCGGATACCGGTATTCGTCTTTTTCGAGACCAGCCCCGAGCGGTCTTACTCATCTCGCTCGCTGGTGGCCAAAGTTGCGCGAAGCAGCGTGCGCAGTGGAACCTCGCATGTTACTCGATGCGGGACAACCAACCAATCACTTTCGCGAAACGGTCGGGCCTTCGGCCCGTTTCGACTCGATAATTCGGGTCGTGCCTTCGTAAATTAAAGATTCAAAATGGAGGTCGTAATTTTTTTTTTTTTTCAGGTACGCGGACGAGTTTGAAATTTCGCAATCTTCAATGTCCTTTTATATCTTAAATCGACGAGACTGCTGTGTATGTCGGATCCTTGGGGCGCTTGTATCGCAATGCAGGAACCTGCCGTGCAATTTCGATACGGACATATATGTATTTTTTTTTCACCTGCATAAGGTCGGTATGGTTTCTAGATATCGTCTTTACCGACACGGCGCGGAAATACTACGGGACGACAATGTTCGCGGATTATTCTACATCGCATCGATAAACAGCACGGTGTCTTACCATTGATGCGATTGAAGGCCGTAGAGATATCCAGTCCCATTCCACGAAGCGTAGAAAAAAATAAGTTATTACACTCCGTATATCGCCGTACAGATGTGTATCCTACGGTTACGAGGAGCTTTCAAGGTGAATGCATCCCGATGCGGTTGCTTCCCTCACGTGCGTTCAACGCCTGCACACGTACGTTGTTTCCTTTCCTATTTACACGACCGTCGACTCGCAAGACACCCAAGCTCGAATGCACGACGTATCACTGTTTTACCGCGAAAGCAATTAATAGGAAAAAAAATGGAATTCTTTTTTTTTTATTTTCTAATAAGGAACACCAGTGTGGCAGCGGTGTAGCTCGGAGCTGGAGAGAAACGGCCGCGAGACTCTCGTTCGAGCCCCGTCGAAGCAGCACGCACCGGAAGAAAAATTGTCGAATCACCCGGACGATAAATATTCATGTTCCCCTCGCACGGTCGGCGGCGCATTGTTTGTTTGTTAATCGGTCATATGGGAGGAGCGCCGAACGGCGTACGGTTAAACCGTCGTTTATACGAGCGCCGTTCCTCGAGAGCTTTATAATTCTCACTTAGTATATCATGTGCACTCGAAACTCTTTGGCCTTTGATTTTTGCTGTCTTTTTCTCCACCCCTCGCTTCACCCCTGACCTTATTTTTACGAGCTTGATCCTCGTGACTCACTCGCCCCTGGCGCCCTCTTCGCCGATCCGTTGTCTACATTTCGATAAATATCGACAGTGCTCTCGAATTCGTCCGAATAATATATAGAAAACGCACCGTTCAAGTTATCAGTGAAAGTTGCCGATTTTCGAACTTCAACCTTTAACTTTAAGTTTGCACATAACTATGTTAGTTGTTATTTTACTTTTTTTACTTTTTTTTGCGGAAGTGGAGAAAATTTTGGTTTCCCGATTGAGATCGGTGATGCACGGGTATCGCAAACGCGCGACCGTCGCGGTGTCATGCTCGGAGTCACGAGTAAAACTGCGCTTTTTTTTCACCATACCACACCGCTCGGCGGGTTCCTCTCCTCCTTCGCACGTGCATCGCTGGTCGGACACCTTCTCCAGCGAGAAACATATGTGCGCACCTATACACGAATGGCGAATGTCTTTGTCGACGTCGATAGCCTCGACACGGAGCATGTACGCGAACGTATGCGAGGGAGAGCGGGAGGGAGTGTTGCTCGAGCACCGATAGGTGAAATGCGATCATCGTCGAGCGTAGGTGGTGACGTGTTTCTGCCACCTACATCTGTGCACATACGATCTATCCATTAATTCTCATTATACAATTTTGTGCCGCTTAATACCTGAGAAAATTATTGCAGCACACACGGGCCGGTGTAATTAATGAAGTTTTAAAATAATAAAATAAAACAAAAAGAATCATGTTTCTAAATTGCCTCCGGCTACGTCGACGTGTCCTGTGATTGGTCGATCAAGAGTTGGTTCGCCACGAAAAATGTATCAGTATTATTTTCACGGGTTAATATAAACGCAAACGTAATCGTTGAATCAACATATTGACGTCCTCATCACTCATCGTTGTTACTCGAGCAACAAGTACTTACGTAAAAAAGAAATAGAAAAAAATATTACATTTCCGTCCACTTCACTGGAGGAAAAACATACATTTTTCCCTGGGATGTTTGCTCGCGACGTTTACGACGTTTCGCGCATGTGCGTCAACTCAATGAATCAAAACGGGTGTAAAAAAATGATATTCCGAACGAAGGCGGAAAAAGAGCTGAAGTAATTGTCAATTAGCTAACGGAGATGCGGAGTCAGGAGCAAGAACTGAAACGTTCTCCGCGCCACGGTCGACCGGTCTGTCTGTCTTACTCTTTACTCTATATCTCGCTCTCTCTGTCTCCTCTAAGCAGAGTCGCCAGCCGTGTCACTCGACTGCCTGCAATTATGATTCGAGTTTTAAATACTGCATTGAATAATACTCGAGCGTTCGCAGATACACCCAGCATTGAAATACACACGATTGGAAAGCTCTTTCACCTTGTGTTTTTTTTTGTCGCCGTAAAAAAACATTGAGAAGCGATCGCGATAGGTCGACTTTTAGAATAGAACCGATAGAGAACGGGACAAGGTCAACGATGCTGCCTCAGGAGTAGCGAACGAGCCACGCGTGAGAAAACAACACTCACGACATTTTGTCAATGACTGTACGAGCTGTAATCGACGACTGTGCAACTTTGTCATTTATATATTCGCCAAATGAGCGCGTGCGTGTGCGAAATCGCGCATGAGCGCATACTGTCGACGAAGTCGCGTGGTGAGTCAGCGACTCGCGGACCATTACCAATAAGCGTATTTCGAGAGACGATATAGTTATCATGAATGCAAATACTGTTAAGTTGGCCTCTGGTGGGAGACGTTAATTCAGTGGGGTATGATTTATCCTAAATTCTTTTCAAGCAAAACTCCTCGCCGCTGAATGTTAACTAGGTTGGAAAAACACTATGTAAACGTATATGCTTAAAGGAAAACATTACTTCCGGTTTGAAAATATCATTTTTTTGTCCGGAAGTGCCGTCATATGGAAAATACCTCGCTTCCGGTCGAAAGATGAAATTTTCAAACCGGTAGAGACGTATTTTTTCGGTATTTAATTCCGACTATAAGCGAGTCGGAATCGAGTCTCGCGAGGATCTCGAACAGCGTCGAACTTTGTTGCGTTGGTGTCGATACGATCAAATGCCGTGGGAATCCGATATACGACTGTGCTGTCTCGTATTCATAATATTATTTCAACGCTGCCGCCTTCTAATGTTTGGAAGAAAAAACACGTTCCTCAAGCTGTTTAGCTTGAGGTACTCAGCTCAACAAGACGGTTGTAAAAGTGAAAATATTCTAAAACCCGAGAACACACGAGAGTCCTCGACTCCTCGAGTGAAAGGGCTATTGTCTCGACCGAAAAGGGACTTTTTCCAACTCTGCACATTTTTTCCCCATTGTATATGTGCTATAAATCGAACAGGACCGGACAATGCGCACACGTGTTTTACGGTGGTTCTTGGGGACGGTTCTTTAAGCAGGACGAAAAATGTGTTCCACAGAACATCGATAATAAAGGGATTAAAATCCGAGATACTTAATACGTAAATATTGCCGGTAGGGCGGAATGCATCGTAAACGAAATTATTTTGAAACCGTTAATGTTTCTTTGTACACGATAGTGTTCGAGGCATGAACAGTTTTTTGTGTACATTTTATAGGCTCGAAGACGAGAAATACGCGTATAACTTAACGCAATAAGAGAAGTATTAAATCGCAATTATCTGGAATATCCGCAATCTCTCGGAAAAGAGTCGTGGAGCATTCCAAGAATATTTTTGTACCAACGCTACTGTAAACACAATTTGTCGCGTGCAACCGAAGACCTCAGATATCCGGCGATAATAATTAACGTACTGGAAAAACGTTGATGACTAATAAGGCGTGAATACATACACATATCGAGCGCTTTCGGCGATGCTTACGAGAGAGTTGAACGTATAACTGTTTTTTTCGACCGAGTGAGTATTCTTATTGTAAAGAAAATGATTGTGTGGCAGAGAAACACAAGACGGATTGATATACGGCAAGTGTGTCGAGAGAATGAAAACATCGTAATGCAACTAACCTGATCATGCTGACCGCGGTCTCGAGTCTGATAAAGGTACGATATAACCGCTTTTGACCGTATCCTTCGGAAGTACGTTTATTCGCTGGGCTTAAAGATTTATTTACTGTTCGATTCATCGTATATGTAACAATAAATGACCAATAAATTAAATATTGTCGTCGAGTCGCAAAGATGAACTTGTCAAAATGCAAGGAAATCACGATATCGTCGACGTTAATGTTCCAAGACATTGCATTCCCGTAAAAATAAGGTGTCCGGACCCCACGGAAACTCGGAAGTCATTCGCCAGTAATTACTTCCCTGGACTCTTCGACAAGGGCCTATGAACGACGCGTGCGCATTAGTCCCTTGCAACGCGGGATCCGACCGCTCGGAAGTCGCCAATCAGAAGTGTAACAAAATATTTCTCGCTTCCTATTGGTCCATATTCCTCAAACTGCCGGTCACTACTACCTCCTCACGTGCTCGCGTTACATCCTCCCTTTTTCACCGGCCACTTCGCTCGATCGCCGAAACTCAGACGAGCTGCGCACGCCGGTGTCATCGGACCTGTCCGCACTTCCGCGTATCTTTTCGAGACTAACTGGACGACTGAGTGAGAACAAAAAGAATCTTCGTTTGACTCTCCCATAATTACGAGTAAGATAATTACGAGGTAAGTCGTACACGCGACATTGGTGATGTCGCTTTGTGCCTCACAGCTTTACACAAAGGCCCACGTGATTCGCTACAACCACAGGCTTCCCAAACGACAACTCCCAGCTCAACGTACGCTCGTTGTATGCAATTTCGCAAATTCACGTCTTCATAACTTTGCAAAAAGAATCGGCCGTTTTTTCGCGGTATATTCGCTTGTGCGGACATCGAAGAATTTTTCATTGTCGCGTGCCGGCCGTTTGTGTTACGATAATAATGACGATGATCTAATATCGATCGTAATTGTTCGATCTCTGTTTGTAAACATCTCCGCTTCTACGAATTTATAAATGTTGTATTCGGCCCATTGAATCGCCACATTTTTCAATTGTTTCGCGATCTTCTCAAGGTGACCGTTGGTGTTTTCGTGCTTGGTTTGTTTCCCCGTTACCGCGTCCCTCCCCGTGCCTCTCGTACTTTTCTCTCGAGTCCTTTGTTCATCGACGCCACGCGGCAACGGCGTCTTTAATCTCTCGTGATAGTATCTCTCCTCTCGGTACAACTTATTCTCGCGACGTTTTCCATTGAATTCACGACCGCAACGCTTTGTACCTTTCGAAGACTTCCTATCGTGCGTTCGCTTAGGATTATTTAGGTTTATCAGTAAAAAGAACAAAGTTGTGATTGCCCTTTCTCATCGATTTCACGAACTTAACGCGTCGTATATTTCGAAATTTTTCGATTGTGCTTACGCGTAAACCTTTTCGTTTTATCAGTAATAAAAAATAAAGCCGCGATTGCCGGTTCTCGCGACATTTTACATCGAATCACGACTGCAATGCCTTGTATCTTGAACGATTTTACTTTTATCGCCAAAAAAAATCGTGATCGCTAATTCGATACACAAATTTACAGGAAATACGACATAGGAAAAGCATATTTTTAAAGAAAGAAAAAAAAAGCTATGGCTGACGAGTGGGATGACAATGCGGATCTTCTGCAACCAACGAACACTTCCTCTGTGAGTTTACAATTATTTCATGCACCGTAGATAACAAATAATACACTAATTTGCTCATCGACTGAGAAAAAAAATAAAGTTCTTTGTCTGTGTAAAAAGAAACATCATTGCCGATATTAAAGAAATGTCCTATTTTTCGGTCTCTGAACAGTTTGACGAAGGTAGAAGCTCCGGCAAAGGCCGTGGCTACAAGCCGATGATCAACAACAACGACGAATGGGCCCCAGGACGCAAGAATGGAAATGACAGTAGCGTCTTCGACAATGACAACAGCAGAGGAGGCGGTGGAGGTTTCGGAGGAGGAGGCTTCGATGATGAAAGGAAGGGTGGCTTCGATGGTGAAAGAAGGGGTCGCGGCGGAGGCAGAGGTGGAGGTAGAGGTGGTTTTCGCAGCGACGGAGATAACAATGGATACGGCGGAGGAGGTGGATACAACAGAGACGGGGACGACTCGAGACCTCGAGGAAGAGGCGGACGCGGAGGAGGTCGCGGCGGTTTTAGAAATCGCGACGACGACAATGATGGCGAGGGCGGCTCCGGCGGTTGGGGAGGTGTCGGCGGTGGTGGCTTCGGCGACGACGATTCCCGACCCTCCCGAGGACGTGGAGGAGGCCGAGGTGGACGCGGAGGACGCGACCGAGACGGCGGCGATGGAGACGGCTCGGGCTTCGGAAAAAGCAAGGGTGGCTTCGGCGGCGATGGCGAAGGCGGCGGAGAGGGTGGCGACGATCCCGACAAGCCACCACCAGTGACGTACATCCCGCCAGAGATATCGACCGAAGACAGCGAGATCTTCAGCGGCGTCGGTGCCGGAATAAACTTCGAGAAATACGACTCGATCGGGATCAAAGTAAGCGGAGAAAATGCACCGCCGCCGATCGAAGACTTCAACGCGATGGGACTGAGATCCTTGCTGCTGGAGAACATCGTCAAGTCCGGATACACGAAACCGACGCCGGTGCAAAAGCACGCGGTTCCCATAATAATGGCCGGAAGAGATCTCATGGCCTGCGCGCAGACGGGCTCTGGAAAGACCGCCGCCTTCCTCGTGCCGATAATTCACACGCTGCTCGAGAATCCAACCGAGCTCAAGCTCATCGGTGGAGGATGCGAGCCTCACTGCGTCGTCGTCTCGCCGACCCGCGAATTGGCCGAGCAAATCTGGCGACAATCCCTCAAGTTCGCCAAGGACTCGATCATCAAGTGCGCCGTTGCGTACGGAGGAGTCGCGACGATGCATCAAGGAAAGCAAGTCGCCAACGGTTGCCACATTCTCGTCGCCACACCCGGACGATTGCTGGATTTCGTTGAGAGACGACGCGTTAGCTTCGCATCGATTCGTTTCGTCGTTCTCGACGAAGCCGATCGCATGCTCGACATGGGATTCCTGGGCGACATGCAGAAGATGATGAATCACGAGAGCATGGTCGCCAAAGAGGAGCGACAGACTCTCATGTTCTCCGCAACTTTCGGCGAGGAGGTTCAGAAAGTCGCCACAGATTTTCTCAACAATTACCTGTTCCTCGCCGTTGGAATCGTCGGCGGTGCTTGCGCCGATGTCGAGCAGAGCTTCCACGAGGTGCCGAAGTTCGAGAAACGCTCGAAGCTCAAGGAGGTTATCGAGCGAGAAAAAGTTAACGACACCCTGCCGAGAACTCTCGTTTTCGTCGAGATGAAGAAAACTGCGGACTTCATAGCCGCCTTTTTGTCGAACAACAACTTCCCGACTACGAGCATGCACGGGGACCGACAGCAGTGCCAGCGCGAGGAGGCGCTGAGAGATTTCCGATGCGGCAAGATGCCGATTCTCGTCGCCACGGCCGTTGCCGCTCGAGGACTCGATATCAAGGACGTCGCGCACGTTATCAACTACGATATGCCGAAGGAGATCGACGAATACGTTCATCGTATCGGAAGAACCGGACGCGTGGGAAATCGTGGAAGAGCGACGAGTTTCTTCGATCCCGAGGCTGACGGAGCTCTCGTCAACGATCTCGTCAGGACTCTCAGTCAAGCCGGCCAACCCGTGCCCGAATGGCTGAACGGAGCGGGCGGAGGAAGCTTCGCGCCGAACCGCGGAGAGAAATTCGGTGGACGCGATGTTCGAAACGTGAGTATTCATCAGTTACTTAAGGAGGGAGTCGCGCTGCGCGCTGACTTCGCATAAGTTCGACAACATTAAGAGAAAATTGCAAGTACTTCTTGATGGTATACAAATCTGAAAAAAGGTACTGAGAAGATTAATTTTGCATAATAATAATAGCAAAATGTTATTAACAAATTCATTAAAAAAATAATTGGTTAACAAATTACCCGGCAATAAAACTTTTTTTTTAATGAAAATGATTCGGTTATTTTTCTGAAAACGTATGAATTTTTTCAGATTTTTAAGTAATCGTTGATTTTTGTTGTATAAAAAAAAATAAAAAATCGACGATTACTTAAAAATCTGAAAAAATTCATACGTATGCAGAAAAATAAACGAATCATTTTCATAAAAAACAAAAGTGTTGTTGCCGGGTAATTTGTCAACCGATTAATTTTTTTATGAATTTGTTAATAACATTTTGCAATGATTTTTACGCAAAATGAATCTTCTCAGTACCTTTTTTCAGATTTTTATACCATCAAGAAGTACTTGCAATTTTCTCTTATTGTTGTCGAACTTATGCGAAGTCAGCGCGCAGCGAGACTCCCTCCTTAAGCGTACGAGTTTTACCGAATTTCTAATGCACGTTTTAATTTCTTGTTTTTTCATTTATTTTCTGCAGTTCGGAAACGAAGACTTCGACAGCCCTGGAAACGCACCGAATATGGCGGCCAACGCCGAGCCCGAGGAGGACTGGTAAAGCAGCCACGGCGTCGACGCAACGAACGACGTTCCCGCTCACAGACTCGTGAGATTAAAAAAAAAAATCCTCTTATTCCGCGAACCTCGATAGAGTGTCTATTTTTACGCGTAAGAATTCTAAAGTAACGATTACAGTTGAATATTTTTATTTTCTTTTTTCGTATTTTTATTTACAAATTATCGGAGAGAAGTTTCATTACGGACTGGACGGAAGTGTGTTCCTAATGTCGCTAGTCGACAATTAAGCCCAGTATTAGAGAAAACTAACGACAACCGTAGTCGCCAGGCAGGTTGTGAATCGATTAAACTCGAATCTCTCGAAGTTTATGGTATCCGTTGACATATGATAAGTTGAAGGACTGTTCGATTCCTCTGGCGTTACTCGACTAAAAGTTATGATTTAAGAAGTTCGATTATTATAGTATGATAACGCAAATATATGAAATATATATATAAATATATATATATATATACGTATATATATAATAATGTTCACTTGTCATTGATACCAAAAGATGTTACAATTTTATAAGTTCCCTTTTATAATAAAAGATTATCATGAACATACAAAATCGAATTTTGCATTTAGCTTTTTTTTCTTCGTAACGTAAAGCGACGCGCTACCGCATCGTTATCCGCATGATTGATTAATAGTATCGAGAGAAAATCTGTACTTACCATCGTTCAAAGACATATCCATGAAAGGCAGATCCTCGTCGTTCAGCAAAGAAGATATAAATACGTCGTTTGTTTGATTGATAGTATCGGAAGCCGGCGTGTGGTAGTACATCATCTCGTTCGGCTCTGATTTATAAGCCGCGCCGCTCTCCGTTCCCATCGGCTCACTACTGTTCGTCAGGTTCATCGATGTGGCCACCGCTGATCCGAGGTTCGACGGTCCACCTGCAAAGGTGAGCAGATTAGTTGGGACGAGATAAAAATCGTATTCTCATACATTAACGGGGGACAAAAAAAATGAGAAAAATAGTGAGAAACGAACAAATTTGGCAAAGCCGTGTAGTCGAGATAAGAGAACAAGTTTTCAGCAGAGACAATTACGAATTATTAAATATGAATATACAAAAAAAGAAATTGTCTAAAAGATCTAAAAGAAAACAAGAGTTAAAAATAGAGCTTTAAAAAAAATGCTTGATTGACTGGATCAAGTCGAATGGAAAATAAATTAAGAATGGAAAATAAAAAGATAAGAGAACAAGTTTTCAGCAGAGACTATTACGAATTATTAAATATGAATATGCAAAAAAAGAAATTGTCTGAAAGATCTGAAAGAAAAGAATAGTCAAAAATAGATCTTTAAAAAAATAAAAATGCTTGATTGACTGGATCAAGTCGAATGGAAAATAAAAAAACGAACTTGAATGCAGTTACAACTCACCGACACTGTGGTAAGGTCCGGTGTTATTGAGATCGCCGACCGGCGGTGCGAGGGTGGCATTGTGAAGGAGTACGCTACGCTGTGCCTCGTAAGGACTGTGGCTCATCCCGTGTCCTGGATAGCCGGTGTGGACGGTGTGACCGAAATGATCGCCCGTACCCTGGAGCTGCAGCAAAGACGTTATATCCTGCCACCGTTGTTCCTGCCATCGCTGTTCCATGCTCATTCCACGCACATATGGCATGCGACTCTGAAAAAATTAAATATACCACGTTACTATAGAATCGATAAAATATTCACCAGCATTCGACGAGTGTACTATGTTTTAATATTTTCTTTATTTTTTGTATGTTTCTTTAGGATCGGTAGTATCGATGGATTAGCCGTTACATCCGAAGAATTCGACGGGCCCTCGTGTTCGCCTGTCAGGTGTCAACCAGGTAGACGCATAAACGCGAAGGAGGATCGTGCTCTCCCGCTGGTCGCGTAGGTGTCGGGCCACACAGAGATACCGGAGACATTCAATAATATTAATCGTCTCCGACGCCGGTGCCCGTTCGAACCGCTCTACGACGCGATCTCAACGATCGTCAATCATTGTCGTACGACAATGAATTACTCGGACATGGTATGTGGAACGCGATAAGAAAAAACATTCGCGAGGCTGGGACGTGGCAATCGGGAATTATGTCGATCCGGTGGGAACATTGTCCGGTAGCGTAATAACGTCACGCAAACGCAAAAATTGTCTATTCTCCTTTCTCGTTCCAGGTGAGAACGGAGAGACACGGTTCCACAGTTCGTCGCGATATCCGGCGTAAGTGCGGTAGGCTCCTGCTGTTTTCAAGCTATCCTGATGTTCACTCGACGCCGCGGCCGGCAGCGGTGGCTCTAATGCGTCGAGCGTAAAAAGAAGATGAATAGGGAAGCTGCCGAGAGAGTACGGATTGTGGATTGTTGTCCGGTGCATCAATCAGCGAGCCGCGGTGCAATCTGTCGAGCCTCGACGCCTTTACCGGCGATTCTCGCTTGTCAGCGCACCTGTCGAGTAGCCGAGAGAAATGTAGGTCGTCGGCGTACTACCACTATCCCCATGTAACACGGCGCCGTCTGGCTAATACGAGATTTTTCGTTTCCCACAGCGATCTGCGAAATCTATTCTTCTAATGACTTCCTAAGTCAATTATCATCCCTAAAACTTAATGTTTATCAATTTCTTAGAAATCTTATTTTCTTTTTGCTGCGTTCGTTGTTTCAAATAGAAATAAAAATCGCGGAAATCTTCATTCATTTAAGGAGGTTGGCGCGAGTGGTGTTCATTCCGCCTAAATTCGAGAAGTTCGGGCAAGAATTGCAAACACTTCCCAATGTTATAAAAATCTGAAAAAATTCATACTTATTAAAGGCATTGAAAAGACTAATTTTACATAATAATAAT